>VWPU01006282.1:0-218412 GCA_013398955.1 Callaeas wilsoni
CTCCTCCTCCTCCTCCTTCATCCATCCTTCCTCCGACCCGCCGGGGGACGGCCCAGGTGATCCGCCGCTGGGGGTGCGTGGGGGCTGTGTGTGCGTGGTGTCCGCGTCGAGTTTGTAAGTTCTCGGAGGATATCGCCCCGCTCTCCCCCCAGCCCGGGCGGGGTTTCCTCACTGGGGGTCGGTGAAAGATATTCCGCCTCCCCTCCTCCTTCCCCATCCTGTCCGCTCCCTCCGTGGCCAAAAATAATGCCGCGTTGAAATCGCGGCTGCAGAACAGCGGGGTTTACGCCGCCCCGCAGCCGGCCCCCACCCCAAATTGCGGCGCTTAGAGAGGGGGCTTTGGCTGCTTTATGGGTTGCCTCCCGTGCCCGTGCCTCCTTCCCTTGTGGAGGTTACCCTAAGGATCACTCAGCCTCTGTGCATCGGTCCCTTGGAGAATAATCCCGGGCAGTTTAAAATATCCTCACCCCCCTTGACACCCCCCCCCCCCCCGTTTTTGTTTTTATTTTCTATTGTCACATTTATGTAACAAGTGCCTGCCTGCACATCAGGCTGGTGTTGCTGTCTAGGGCGTTGCATGCTCCGGGGGGGTGATGTATCCAGTGCTGTGGCTGAACATTAAAAATAATGTCTTTCTGTTGAAGAAGACAGGGGTTAAAATGAATGAAGATCTGAAGGTTAATTTGAGCTGGCTGCCTCAGGATCATGTAGAAGCCAGCTCTACAGAGAATGCCTCAGCTGCAGGCTCCTCCCTGGTTCCTGCCGTAGACCCTGAGCCAGAGCTTTTGGTAAACCCCTGGGACATTGTCTTGTGTACTTCAGGGACCCTTATCTCCTGCGAAAATGCCGTTGTGGTTCTGATCATTTTCCATAATCCCAGTCTTCGCGCCCCCATGTTCCTCCTGATAGGCAGCCTGGCACTGGCAGATCTCTTAGCAGGCATTGGATTGATCATCAATTTTGTTTTTGCCTACCTTCTGCGATCAGAAGCTACGAAACTGGTTACGATTGGACTGATTGTTGCCTCTTTCTCAGCATCTGTTGGCAGCTTGCTGGCTATCACTGTTGATCGTTACCTCTCCCTGTATTATGCTCTGACTTACAATTCAGAGAGGACTGTCACTTTTACCTATGTCATGCTTATATTGCTCTGGGGAGCATCTATCTGTATTGGACTGCTGCCTGTAATGGGCTGGAACTGCCTCAGAGATGAATCCACCTGCAGTGTTATCAGACCACTCACAAAAAATAATGCAGCTGTCCTTTCGGTCTCTTTCTTGCTTATGTTTGCCCTCATGCTGCAGCTCTACATTCAGATCTGTAAAATTGTGATGCGCCATGCCCATCAGATTGCCTTGCAACACCATTTCCTGGCCACTTCCCACTATGTGACCACCCGAAAAGGAGTGTCTACTTTGGCCATTATTTTGGGGACTTTTGCCGCTTGCTGGATGCCTTTTACGCTCTATTCTTTAATAGCAGATTACACCTATCCTTCTATATACACCTATGCCACCCTCCTGCCAGCTACCTACAATTCCATCATCAATCCTGTAATATATGCTTTTAGAAACCAGGAGATTCAGAAAGCACTTTGGCTCGTCTGTTGTGGCTGTATTCCTTCTAACCTGTCTCAGAGGGCAAGATCACCCAGTGATGTCTGATTGGCAGCCAGGAGGACGCTCCTTAACATGTTACTTTCCAGACATTCTGTCTTTGGTTTAGATGCATTCATTAAATGGTGTGTGGTGGGTTCACATAAAAACCACAGGATGGATTGACATTTTTGTAAACGGAAAACCCCAGCGACCGAAATCAATCGAGTGGTTTAAGGAAGATTTCCAAAATTGAAATAATCAGTGTTCTTACAGATTTATGATGTTGCTCAGGGTCTTTTTGTCATATTACCCAGACTTTGCCATGTTTGCCACAATTTTACATTAAGTTTGCTAATTAAAATTAAGATTGAAACAGCAGACTTCTTTAAAATTGTTTATGTGATTGATTTTAGTCATACTGCATGTTACAATCTGTTGTTAGAATATTTTTTTCCTCTTTAATTTTTTTTAAATGGAAAAAAAACCCCAAACCAAGTCCTGTTACCCCATCTGTATATCATGAAAATACTCTTCAAAATAATGGCCAATTGTACTGATTTATATGGAATTTATTGTAATAATCTCAGTGCAACAAATTTGCTCTAAGTGAGAACTTGTGCAGCTTTTTATTTCACATCTCAGCATGAATTAGGTTGACAATTGTTTTCAAGAGTTACCTGTTCTCTCATGTGTTCTGGCTGGATGCTAAAGCAAGAGATGTGCGTTGCTTTCCTTTTCAAAAGTCAGACATGTTTTCACTTGCATGTGGGACATTGGAGCTATGCTGTTGATTTTAAAACTGACGGGGGTATCTTTGAAATTGATGGAACAATATGGCCTCTTTCGGCTATACATTTGTAATGGATTGAAAACTGGGTTTCTCAGACAAGTTTATCTTTTCAGAAAAGTGCAAGAAATGTTTCGTAAAACAGCCTACAGATTGCTTGCAGCACATATTTAGCAGTACATGAAATGGTTCCCCTACATTTGTTATCAAGTCAATACTATTGCCATTTGTTTTCACTGTTCTCCTATGTAATTTTAAATAGCGACATTTATAAATTCTCAAAGCATATCTGGTTCATAATTATATGCACCCAGGACTGCAAGATGAAACCGTGTTTTCTCCTTTTCTGGCAGTTTCATTCTATGCACTGTACACATGTCAGTTCACTTCATTGTAGGACTTCATTATAGTTCTGGTCTAGAAAGCAGAGCTTCCTCTCATGAATGGTTAAATTTCAAACTGCTTCTAACCTTCCACTGAAGCCACATTAGAATGCACTAGAAATAAAGCATTGTTTTCTGATTTGAAGACTTGATTGTCAGAGAGAAAATCTTCCTGGCACTTGTCTTCATGAAACTTACAGTGTACCCTCATGTCAGTGCATGGGAGTTTAAGAGTACCGCTTCCATTAGTGTTGATGGGAGCTCGATGTATTCATGCCCTGGCATCAGTAGGAGGTTATACTCCCTTGAATGTCAAAGTCAGCATATTGTATTGTTGCTTCAGTACCTTCCTTTAAAAAAAGGTTCCAAAACTCAAGTGTAAAAATAGCAATATTTACAGTTCAATGAAAAAATATACCTGTGTAGTAGAGATAGTAGAGACAACTGCGCTGCTGGTCTGGATTTTTCCAAATGGAATCTGTCCTTTTCACGTGGACGTTTGGATGACTGTAGCTTTTTGTGGCAAAGTTTCTGTGACGTTAAGAATCATATGCTATACACAAAGCTGAATTGCAAATATGAGTTGTCTGTAAACAAGGCTCTGTAGAGATTTCTATGAGCAATAACTAATTTTAGTTGCAATGCTGGGTTTAAATTCCATTATTTACTTGGTTCAACCTTCATGATATTTGGTTCTTACTTGGTAATCTGATTAGTTTAATAACTGCATGGCATGAGCCAGTAGAGCTGTGAATTTGAAGCTCCCCTGACTTCCCTGTGACTTACAGATGCTCGGCAAGTTAGACTATGACCTCTGCTCAGTGTAGGGTATTGGTGTTCTTTATTTACTTATGAATGATACTGAAACTCTAGTCATTGAATTTGTTACAATTTTTTGTATAAGAAATACTCACTTCATAAGTATCCATGCTACATATGTGTGCAGTTTTGCAAGTATGCAAACTATTGGGAAATAATGGCAGTAAAAGTCAGGAGATGAATAAAGTAGAGAGGCTGAATAATGCAGGATGGTACTTTTAAAAGAAAAAATGGGTTTAAGTCATGCAATCTTTGCTCCCCCTGCTTTTTCCCTTATTTGTTCTTCTGTATCAAATTGCTGAAAGTATCATGAAGATGAGCAGCTACAACTCTGACCAAAACTCAGTCCTGAGGGCAACTGTTGTTTTCCTTATGCAGACCTGTTCTCATCCTCTTGGATAACCTCACAGGCATTAGTGTTTTTCTCTAGGCAACACCTGTGTGGTAGGGAAGCCAGAGAAAAACAGCACAGAGGGAGATAATGTCATCCCCTCTTCTCATGCTTTTTCACCTCCTGTCCTTGTCACCTTCCTCACTCCACAGGCTGCTCAATTCCGCAGAGGCTCTCCAGTGTGCCAGGGGAGCCGACCTCTTCCTTGTGCCAGAGCAAAGAGATTTGTAATTGGAAGCTTCTCTCCAGAGGAGCAGAGCAAGTCAAATGGAGGAAAGAAGGATTAATTATAGCAATCCCACAAAGCTAGCTCATAGGGATGTGATTTGCCCTTGTTTGAGGAGTTGTGCATGGTTACCTTCCACCACAAACAGATGAGAAACATGATTCTGCCTCCCAAGATACCGCTGTGACCTCCAGTGAGGATTTTGCCTCTTCCAGAAATATGTTCTTAAACTGAGACTATGCAGCATAGGCCAGAAAATCCTACTGAAAGTCAACAACATAGGTTTGCCTGCAGCTGTCAGGCCAAACTTTACCATGGTCTGCAGCACTGCGATGGCTGCTCCGTAACACACCTCTGAGTGAGCTCTGGGAAGTAGGGGCAGAGCTGTGGGTACAAAGCTGCCTCCCTCACTTGCACAGAAGAATTGCTTGACAGCCAGCCACCTTTCAGACCCTGCAGAATTAAGCAACTCTCTGCTGTCCCCTCAGAATGACAGTGGAGGCCCCCGTTCTGTATGGTGAGGTGCCAGTATCCATCCAAGGTCCTCTTGAAACTGGCAGAAATCCAGCCAACTTGCAGTTCCTGATATTTTGTTGTCCCATCGAACAACAACAGTGCATAAGACCAGGGGGGTTAGATTCACCATTCTGTGTACAGTGAAGTAGCTTTTATATCTCCATTGTAATGACAAAAGATTTTTTTTTTCCTTAGTATGTAATTTAGTTCAAGGAATTTAAGTTCATGTTTATTTAGTAACACACTTGACCCAAAGTTAGTAACAGGTTGTATCCTGGTGGGAAAAATTTATTGTGGTCAGTTTTTCATATGTTCATCCTCAAAGCCTGGGAGAGGATTTTTTTAAAATTTTCTTCTTTTTTTTTCTTTATTTTTTTTAACCATTTCCCCCAATAGTAATATTTCAGCAATAAGGAGAAATGTGTTTTTAGCACAAGAGCAATAAAATTCTCCATGATGTGGATACTATAAACTGCTGGGTAAACTCAGAGCAATAGAGAGGAAGCAATATATACTTTAGACAAAAAACCACTAACTTGCAAAGGACTTTCAGTAAGCATAAGTCTTCCTTTGTTAAGCAGATGCTATCCGACCAATGTGGGACATTATTTCTGGTTGATTTGTTTTATAATCATTGAATTCCAGAATAGAATTACACAGCAATAACATTTTACCTTAATTCTTGGATCCTGAGTTTGTGCTATTTGCTGAAAGAATTATGTACTGCAGTGGGGAGTTTTATTCTTTTCATTGTTTGGCATTTAGTTCTACAGCATTCTGTGGATAAATTAATAGTGTTTAAGATTTCCGGTTGTAACTTAATCCTGAGAATACCTGAATTTGTCATGCTCATCAAGATGACTATGATAAATGGTGCTAGCCCATTCTGAAGACAGTTTTATTATGATACCAGTGAAGAAAACCCCTACCAATACCCAGGCTCTTTGGAAGCAAGCTGAAAGGCCTGATACTGCTGCCGTATCTTCCTGCCATTGACACTCAGTGACATAAGCAGTTGCATCCATCCTTTAGTGTTCAGGGACTAGACCTGAGGCATCTTGGAGTCACTAAAACTCCATGGACAGCAGTGAACTTTGGCATAGACCAGCACTCATGCTATCCCCAAAGAGCTGTTATTCTCTTGCCTCATTTTCTTTGGGATCTTTTAGCTTTTAAAAATAAAATAGATGTGACTTCATTTCCCCAAGGTGATAAGCAACCTGCTGTGTGACTAGAAGCATTGCTACAAATCAAGCCCCTGAAGCATAACTACACGCTCATTAATTAAAAAAAAAAGAAAAAGAAAAAGGGTGGTTCTGTAACATGCAGAACAATGTTTTCAAAGTGTTGGCCCTGACTTTTATGAAGAGAAAGTACATATGGTCTGTTTTTTCTATGTACAATAAATAAATAAAAGTAAGAATTGGACAGAGTAGATGCTATTTAAAAACCCACCAGCTATCCTGTCACTTTATCTGAGATACTGAATAGTTCTAGATTGGCTTAGTGGTAGTCCGGAGATGTTCCATGGAGAAAAAATAAGATCTCTCAAGCTCTGCTTATAGAGAACTAAAAGGAAGGAACTAAAAGGGAGTGGTGTCATTTATATCTCATGAATAAGCAAGAGGTCAGGAAAGATAAATTAGGCATGTGTATCTCCCTCATCTGTCAGTAAAAAAATGATGGTACTTCCAATAAACTTGAAAGGTCTCCTGTCTGGAAATACTTTTTTAGTACAAGAGGAAATTACCCCTTAAAACTGGGTTCTGCTGTCTTCAGATCAAGAATATGCAGTTCCTTTTAATGGATCAGAAATCTGGACAAACTGCAGGGATATCTACTTTCATATTAAGTGGATGATGAAAGATGAGAGATGGAAGTCTCTATGGCGTGGTGAATCAGCCAAATTCAATCACTCCGTGCTTGAGCTTGGCCAGGAAGGATGCTTGAGTAAACACATCCCTTGTGAGAAGGTTGTTTTGAACTGCCCATTTGGAACCTCACCTGAGGTACACGGAGCCCCCAGGAGGGCCTCTGGGGCTGCCCCTGTTCTGGGGTGTGGTGCAGCAGTGCCGTGTCCTTGAGGCTGCCAGTATGGCTGCCCCTCTTGAGTGGTGTTCAGAGAGCAGAGAGGAGATATGATCAGGAGTGAGGTCCACCTGCCTTGAAAATGTTGCCCCATATTTTATTCAGTTTATTACTTGTCTTGTTAGCGCAGTCTTCCTTGGCCCCACTTGAAATCAGAAGAGAGTTTTTGTGGAAAAACATTGAAAATTCAAACTAGGACCACCGGAAGATTATTTTACAGTAAGTCATTATGGGTTTTGGTTCCTTTTGGGGAGCAGCTAAGCCTGTACCTTTGTAGTAAATGTTTCTTTGAAAACAATATGCGTTTGCACTAAAAGAGTCCATGCTGCTGTTTATTCACAAAATTGTTGTGATTTTGTAAGCCCCACGAGAAGAAAGAATTGCACATTTCACTGTTATACAAACTTCTTATAGAAGAGAAGGGAAAAAACCAAACCTCAATGTAGGTTAGATGAAAGCATATTGCAGTTAATTAGTGTGTCACTGCTATGATGCAGACTAATTCAGTGCCCCACGGAAAGGACAGGGGGAGATTTTTCCAGTGGAGATTCTTGGCAAATAGGTTGAGAGAGTAAAACTCATTTTAAAACAACAGTCAGTTACAGCTGCCGTCACAAACTCCTTGAACTGGCTTTTAAGGAAATTGTTCTCACCTCCCCAAACCTTGGTTTTGCACTTTACATATGCCAAGGCAATTTTTACACACTCTCTGATATGCCACATATTTAATTGGAAAATAAAGTAGTATTTGTTTCCCCCTCCCAGGTAGGGGGAAGCATGTTATGTCCCAGAACTAATGAACCGATTTAGTTATCTGATATCTCTAAGTAGCACAGAACTTTCTAAAAAGCATGGAGTACTTATGGTCATTCATTTAGGGGCTTCCTTGAATTACAAGTGTAGAGTATTAGTATTTTAACTGATGGCCATAGAATTATTGGTTGGGTTACTTTTTTTTCCTCTCCTTCACCTCCCAACCACTCCAGCCCCCAGTAGTAAGATGTCTGGTACAGTCCTTTTTGCTTCAAGACATTGGTTTGCAGTTGGACTCAATGATCCCAAAGGTTCTCTCCAACCTCATTGATTCTGTGATTCTAAGTACCTGCTTCTCATAAGTACAGTGGTGCATTCCTAGGTAAAAGCTGATTTACAAAGTTTTTAATAGTTTGTTACAACCCTTTCAAATATATCAGCAGCCCTTTTCCATTGAACAACTTTAGTGAGCGTTTGCCTTACACAGGAAATGTCCGATTCACCTGTGGGGTGGGAAAGCAAGCGTACTGCTACTGTTTTCTTTACACTGGTAATATTCTTTTTCCTCTAACCATTTGATTCCAACCATATGACCTACCATGATGTATGAGCACAGGCCTAGTCCTGGTTTCTCAAGGAAAAAGCAAGCCAGTACTAACTGCACATGCTGAAGACTGCATTCTGCAATGATTTACCTTAGAAAATGGAGGGACCTTCCACCTCTAAGAAATAGAGGCCAACAAAATAGATTTTTTAATTTTTTTTTTTAAGTATAAACTCATTCTTAAAAGGAAATACCTGTGTCCAGGTTTAACATACTAGTTATATTACATGCTGAATGGAGAAACAGTTACTTAGAGTATTTTAGTATGCCATTAACTTGATTAAGTATGATGAGCTATCACTTTTAAATAGCATAATTAGGTACTTAAATATAATATATATACATCCATAATTATTACGATTATTTAATTTACTTTTTTTATATATATGACATGCCATATATCATGCTCTATACCTTCATCGTGGATGTGGTTAAAGTGTAACCTCTTTGCTGGGCAGTTTCTTTTGATCAAAGAAAAATATAGCCCAACTTGTATGAGTCTTGCAAACACTGAAAGATTCAGCAGTAATTGATACTTCAACAAACAAAGACAGGCTAGAGGTTTCAGATGGGAAGCAAATTCTCATATCTTTAATTCGGACAAATCCCACTGCTAGCTTTGAGATTACAGGAATGTGTTCTATGACCACAGGTGGTACAGAATGCAGGAAGGGTACTTGTCACAAGCATGGGCCTATTTAGCAGTTGGAACTTTCTCCACACACTGTTCCCTTTTCTGTCTTGCTCTTTTTCTGTCTTTCATAGGTGCTTTGGTAACAGGGCTGCACAGGTCATGATTCCACACAGTCATGGGACACAGGTGTACATTTTGCGCTGGCTGATACTAACCTGGGGAATATTATAGTACCTAAAAAATTTATGCATTCATTTTCAAAGAGCAGGAAAATACTTATATGCTTCAGGGGTTTTCTGGGAGAAAGGTCTAGGACCTATAAGATTTAGGGCCAAAGTGTAGAGCTGGAATGCATTGATTACTTATGGTCCCCATAGAATTTTCCTCTTACTTCAGTGTTCACAAAGATTAAACCCATCAAAATAATCAGGAATTTGGCTTCCCCTGCTTTCAGGGAGGAGATATTTTACAGTGTACAAATGAAAGCAGCATGATGTGGCCCTTCAAAAACTGAAATACCCACATCCAGAAAAGGACAAAAGGTTGTGTCCCCATGGAGTGTGGGCAGTTGTGCTCCATCCATGGGTTTTTGTGTTGCCACTCTTTGGTTGCCCTCTGACAATGTAGTCCCTCAATATATGAGCAACACTCAGTCCACCTTGTGGTGCCTCTGCCCCAGAGGGCTCACGAGAAAAGAGCACAGAGGTGAGGCTTTTCTGCAGTGTTGGTCGCAGGTCACAGCACAATGGGTTTGGAAAGGAGCTCTGCTCTCAGCAGAGAGCTTTCTGAAGATATGATAGAAAATAGAGAGCCTTCTTCAATCACGTTCCAGCCAAATTTGAGCTCTTTTCTTTTGTATCGCCCTCTCAGTGTAAGCAGAGACTTTCCTTGGTCTAGGAGGAGGAGGGTAAGTGGTTGCTGGGAGTGAGCACGCTCCAGCACACAGCTTTTTACACGGCAGCTATCCCAGAGCCGAGCAGCTGAAGGTACAGTAATCTGCTTCTGAACTCAGGCTGGTCCCTCTAGGAAGAACATGCACTTTTCCAGAATGCAGGAACAGTGTGTGTGATTTGTGCCAAAAGTGTGGAATGAGGATTGCAGCTGAAGAGGCAGGTAAATTGCCTGGATTACAAATACAGCAAAATAGGCATTCTCTAGGGTTACTTGCATGTGCTCGAATATAGTTTTTGTTGAAGCTGATTGCAGTCCCATATATGTATGGAGGAGGAGAAGAATATGGACTTTGCGTTGGGCCTCAGCCAGAGCCAACCAAAGGAAATGGGCGTTCTTGGTTTTGTCATTGTTTCTAGAGAGAGACACATTACACCTCTATCCATTTTGACGTGTGTAGCTTTTTACTCTTTGGGGCTAAAGTCCTCCTTTCTTTGGTCTGAGCTTTACTGTCAGCCAAAATCTACAAAAGTTGATTGTAAGTGTGTTTACAAATGGAATTTCATAGGATAAGTGCTGTAAGTGTGCCTCTGAAATAAAGCTGTAAACTCTATGAAATGTGGAATACCCTGCACTAGTAGAACCACTAGTAATTTTCTAGACTTACTAACTAGACGCCCACATTTTTTGTTGCCAGATGCAATTAAAAATAACCTGTAGTCTACCATGTTCATGTCATCAAATCCTCAGAGAGAACTTTTCCTAGGAAACATTGTACATTTCAGGTAGACACCTGATACTACTGACTGCAGTGTAGTTCCATGCTGAGTTTGAAAAGCTTCAGCAAAAACATCTGCATGGAGGATAGTTCTCATGCTACACATCTCCCTAGGAGCCAGGTGGATTGAGATCCTGCATGTTGTGCTTTTCCTATGAGAACCAGTTACTGGTTTCATACATAAAGGCCTGTGGTTATTTCTTATACTAATTTAGGTTTTTGTTTGGTGTTTTTTTTTATTTAACTGTGGTTGAAGTTTGAACCATAGCTTGCCAGTGTATGAAGTGATTTTAAAAGGAAGTGAAACATCTTTGCCTCAGTTTCCCTTAAGCTTAAAGTTTTGAATTGCAACTACAGAGCTTCTTGTTGTATACAAGATAGTAATTTAATGCACTTTATTTAAAAAAGGCACAAATTATTTTCTTTATAAAATGTTACAATTGCACTATGCTGTAAGAATTGGTTACTAAATATAAACTGTACAGTTTTGTAGTCAACATTGTAAGTGTTTAGTCATAAATGATTGAAACAATTACATGTTTCAGTTAAATGTTAATTTTATATGTGGTGTATGTAGCCATAAATAAATTTTCCTTTTTAAAAAATGAATGGTTGGTTGTTTCATTTCATTGAATTCCCCATTCTGTTTCAAATAACAAAACTATATCCTTTCTCCAAATACAAGATTTAAGTATGTTCCAGTGCAAAGAGATGACAGATGACACTTACTAAACGTGAGGGATTAATTTCAGATGTGCAAACTTAAGCTGAACTTCTGTGGGTCCCCTGCATCTACTAACACTGCAGAAGGAAATACCAAGCACTACAGACTAAAGCTCTGAAAGAAGAGCTAACAGGAATTCTTGAATGTAGAGTTGCAAGTGAAAGCCACACTGGCCTTCCATGTCTACCTTTCTTATTCAAGTTAGTTTATCTATTCTGTACTCTCTTCTGACACACTGCCTTTTATTATCATTGTATACACTCAGTTTTGGGGAACAAAATGCAGTATGGATTATAAGAGGTTCTGCACTTGGTCTTGCTAAATGGATGTAACTACTTAATATTTGAGTTAGCAATCATTAACTGGGAGAGGTGAAAGTTACTATGAAAGTAAGAAACAACGTTAACCTAGATTTTTTTTAGAAGTTTGGTCCTAATCCTTGTATTAAGTAACTGAAAAATCAGATGCATGATCACGGTTCTGTATTTCCAATTTGACTATTTTAGACAGGCTAAAATGGTCAACTATCTCATTTTCCAAATTAAATTTTTTTATAAAATGTATCTCTTAATTCCTCTGAATGGTTTTCTTGAACACTCATCTTATTTTCCAAGCGTATGAATTGATGGAACGACTTACATCTCTAACCATAGGACTGACTATTGTGTACCATAGCCATTGGAATGTTACATCTGAAAGAAATGGGACAGCGACTGATAAATATCCAGGTAAATAACCAACAGTGAGGCTGCTTCCTTTATGCTATGCAGGACTACAGTCCTGCATGTCAGATGGATCCTGGAGGAGATCTTAGGGATGTTTACTTCTACCAGACACAGCTGTCCTCTCCACCTCTCACATCAGACATTCAGGCACCACCTGTTTTGTTAGAGAAGAAGAAATTGGTATCATGGTGCAGGAGTAGAGACCCAGTTTGTTTCTCTGGGGTTAAACTATGGCCAAAAGGACTGCAGCACAGTGGTGACCAGGATGTATTTGAGAAATGATTTTTGCTTACAATAAACATGAACTACAACTACACAATACAGGCCCTTAGGAACTTTCAGCCATCTACTTTACTAAGCTGGAAAAGAAATAAGATTTAATTAGAAAAATACCAATAGAAAAGGAGGGGAAATAAATGTTTCCCCTAATGGAGAAGCCAATATTGAAATCATCTGGCGCTGGCTTTTTGGATATCAGTTAGGGCTTGATTGCTGGAGCCTAAAGTAGGACAATAAACCGAACCTGTTCTGACCATACAGTGCATGTTTAACTTGCTTCTGCATTCAGGAGGACCAGGAATGAGCCAGGAACAGCAGGGTTGGATGGTTCAAGCATCTTGGCGTTTCTGTATTGGTGCCACTTCCACATATCCCAGTGCGGCATCAGCCTAACAGATGGAATTATCATTAAGAGGGCAAAATGGCTGACTGAAACAATAAATAGAATAGTAAAAACCTGCCAAAACTTTATGGTATTCTGCCAGAATTGTTAAGGAATTCCTGTTAAAATAGTGGAAGTATTAATGACGTTACAGATCTAGTAGATATCCTGGCTGCATTTTAGTTTAGTGCAGGTAACATCCTGCTTATAAAGCAATCCAGCAGTATCAGAAGCTCAGGAAACAGTTGAGTTAACTGGGAACCTTAGGCATTGGCAAGGCTTAGACCAACCAGTCAAAACTACTTTGTGCCTCCTGCCAGTGGTATAGTGCTTTATGGTTGGATATCAGGTGTGCCAGCTGAGTCTGGGACTAAGCAGAGGGTAACAGAATTATTAGGAATGGGTATGCAACAGAAAACTCATGTGGCCAATAATAAATGGCCACTGCACTTAAAAGGATAAAACAGTTGAAAGCTGTCAGGACATGAAATAATTTCTGTGCTAAAGTAAGCAAAACTAAGTTTCTTTATATGAGGCCCACAAGGGGAAATTAAAAACTGTAGTTTCAGTGTTCTTTAGTTCAAGGATGCTCAACTGCATCGTTCCAGGTGTGCATGCCTGTTCTTAGGTTCATTTAAGTGTCTGTAAGTCACATCAGAGATGAGCTGCTGAGTTGGATGGACTTTTGGACACAGTGCAACATATCTTGCCTTCTTACTAAATTTTTATGAATCATCTTAGTTATAGCAGGATGTCAGAGATTGTCTGCTACCTCAGTACTGTCCTATACCATGAATCTTTGATGTCTATGCAAAGTGTGAGGCCTGTGCAGTTAATGGAGATTTTACATTCATTGCTGAAAACGTTACAGGAGAGATCATCAAGCTGGCAGGTATGACAAAGACAAGTCCATTTGTAGATATTAAAAAAAAATCTTTAATTTTAAAGTTATTTTGAAATTATCTAAAATAATGCACATCTAAGTATTTTTTTTCTCTAGAATTGCTTTTAAAATTAGCAGCTCAAATCTAATTTTTCTTTTTAGTTCTTTTTTATTGAAATGTCATCCTCATAACAAAAATGCTCCATGGGGTTGGTACTACTTTGCATTCCTCTAATATGAATGTGAGCTGAGCAACTCCACTACTGTACAGCACGTTACAACCAACACTTGGTTACTACATGCAGATCAGCTCTTTACCTGAGCATATTCTGCTTGCAAGTTTTATTGGGATTTTCTTTCATATCTGCAAAAGCCTTTCATCCCCTAGTATTTTGCACTAATTGTAAAGCTGATGGCCTTTCAATGCAGGCATTCTTTATCTGACAACAAAAGATATTTTAATGTAACCAGGACACTGTCTTCCCACCAGTGGCCTAGCAGAGTTGCTTTCACCTTCACTTTTATCATGATGTATGGCATTTAAATGGTGCTTGACAGAAAGCCTATATAAACACATTTTCTAAGATACATTGAGTTTCCCATCATCATCATTTTGAGCTGTCAAGCTCAAAACCACACGATTTCCAGAACAAGGATCAACACATTCCAAATCATTCTGCTTACAAGGGTAATACAGAGGATATGGCAAACTAAAGTGGGACAGAGCCCTCCCAACTCCAGTTTCAGGCATTAGACAGGTCTAGGTGGGGGCAGAAGATTCCAAAATCTCAAACTAACCTCAGGATTTCCTTCACTTCCCCTGGCTAATCCTACTCTTTCACCTTTGCACGAGGGGTGACAAAGAGGGGGCTGGTTCCTGTTCCCCCCTTCCTTCTCACGAGACATCAGTTGCTGCAGCCTCCAGCTCCCCTTTTGCTTTTTCCAAGAGCTAGAATTCCTCAGTGGTGCCACTGATGATGCAGTGCAAGGACATACATGGAAATTACTGTTAACATGGCAAACCATGCATCTGCAAGGGCACCAGGCTGCACCATTTGCTATTTGCCAGTTCAGCCCAACAAAAAAACACTCCCTGACATCCGAGCAGATCGGATAGCTGCACTGCTTTCAGAGGAAAGCAAGGGCAAGCTCTCACTGCACTGGCCCTGGCCTAGAGGTAGGGGACTGTTGGAGTGGAGGGGCTGGTCCCTGCACAGCCTGCAGACACTCCCTTGGCTCCATTACTCTGCAGATATGGTTCAGGTCACTGCCTGGCAAGGTGGCATGTTACATTGAGCCAGGGCCACACAGCAGCAGCTCATCTCTCCCTTGATGCTTTGGATCGTTCTGCAGCCTTGTTTTTTGCTCAGATGGGCTCCAGGATTTATTGTTAATGCTGGATTCCCAATCCCTTCACAGCTTTTTGTGGGAACTAATAAAACAGATCTGGTTTTTGTTGTTTAATTAAACAGCCTAGATTAGTGTCCCTGGAGCTCTCTGTGCTGAGGTTGTGTTTGGTTTGGGTTTCTACCGTCTCCTAGGAAGATGTCACAGAAAAATGGTGTGGTTTCTTAATGTTCAGTCCATTTCATTCATCACGCTTTTTCTGGAAAGTGTTTGTTTGCCTTCCATCCAGCCACGGCTTGTGCACAGCCTTTACAAAAACACAGTCAGCCTTGCCAATAGATGTGCCTGGTGTTAGATCTGCAAACCCCTGTGTCTGCCATCACAGGGTTGCTCAGGCTGGCTCCAGTTCAGCAGCTGCGTGTCAGCTGCAGCATCGCACTCAGAGGCTGCCCTCGTCCCCAGGAGCAGCAGCAGCCCTGCTGGGATGGCAGCAGCGACCTGCCTTTGCTAAAATCGGGTGTTTCCGCTGGCAGAAGAGGAGGTCAAGAGGTTCCTTGGGGTGCTGTTTGCTGCTGCTGTGGTCACCACATGCCTGGGGCCTGGGGAGAGTGGGTGTAAGGGACAGACAGCAACAGGCACTGGTCAGGGAGGCTGGTTTTCCTTCCCTTGTGATCCCAGGTTATGAGCAGGTGTAGGAACAGACATTTACCTGTCCAGGATATGTTTGCTGCTCAGCCATCCATGGTGCATCTTCCCTCTAAGATTCACCTGGCTAGCTGGGTGCTGCTAGACACCAGCCCTGCCCTGTGGACATGCAGCGAGGCTGTGCTGTGGGAATGTGTACGCAGCAGACTCACAGCAGCTTGTTGGCTTCCAGCTTGGATCAATTCAATGTCTTTTCTTCGCATTTACTCTTAATTTGCCTTACCAAGGAATGTTGCATTCTTCTTCGGAGATGAGATAAAGCATTCCTCAGAGCTCTGTAGTTTCCCTTATTCTCTTCAGTGTTTTTCTGCTTCTGCTTGATTCTATTACAGGCTTTTTTAGTGAGCAGTCGTTGATCACACACGTCTGTCTCCAGAGATCTAAACACCAGAATCTCCATAATTTCCTCTGCTTTACAAATTGATACAGTGTTTCATTAAAGACAAGTTAAAAACAGAACAAAATGCTGCTCTATGTCCCTTTCAATCACCTCACTTCAGCAGTCATTTGCAAAAAGACTGTTCCTTTTTCCTCTGCTTAGAAGTTATTTTTTACACCATTTAAATGACAGCTTAATCATATGATAAAAGGACTTCCCCGAGCACAGGTCTTCTCATTGTGTCAAAATATCAGTGGATTCCATATTTAACATCAGACACAGCTGCGTTGCAGCCATAGGTGAAGTTTCCCCTGTGAATAGCTTGCGTGATATTATATCACTGTGGAGAGTGCTTCCTGTTGGAAAGCTGTTCTGAGACAGAAGTCAGCAGGGCTCAAACCCCCACAGTGGAAATCAGCAGCAAAAGTCCTAAGCAGCAGCTACGTACCTGTAAAGATGTCAGTGTACGTGGAAAGGTGGGGCCATGTATAGAATAATTCAGACCTTTTATGATAAAGTAGCAATATTGTTTTGAAAGATACAGAAGGCTTGACAAACACACGTAAAGTGCTTCACAACAGATGGCAGCGTGAGCACCAAGAGGTCATATCAAGCATGTGGCAAACACAAATATCTGCTGCTCTTCCTTCTTGCTTCCCTAAGTGTTTGCTGTGAGAAGGTGGCAGATAAGACTAGTGCTCTCTGTCACTGTGCATTTGTGGGATTAATGTCTAAAATAAATTATTACAGTGAATTTAACATTTACTTGAAAGTTTTGAACAATTTCCACTCCTGAGCTAGGCTACATCACATCACCTGTATGTCTCCCTCTCAGCAGGTTATATCATCTGGAAGAGTGCACCACCACATAGCAGTCGTAAAGCTTAACATAATATTGCCTTGTTGTCAGGCTTAGAGTGTAAAACAGGGTGGCATCAGCCTTCTGCTGACACAGAAGCAAATAGCAGTGTAAAAAGAGATGGTAATTTGAAAGGCTTCCAGTAATGGGGTAGGGGAGAGGTAGGAGTACTTCACAGATTCTTCGAAGCTTTGGGCACTGTGCACCGCCTCCCCTTGCACACTGCAGACGTGCCTCCAGTCTGAGCCAGGGAAAACCCAAGGGGAGAGACAGCAACTGAGAGTTTCTGGGCAGTGCATCAGGTTAAAACCTATGAGGCCTAAAGTTTATTTGACCCATTAAAAGTTACTAAAAGCCTCGCTTCCAAGAGGGTTTTACCAGATGCTTTTCTTTCCTGATGAAGCTGGAGCCCGACAGGTATTTTGCAACCAGCATCCATTGGTTCAACTGCAGCAGAGGTACAATTTCCTGCAGAAAGGTCACAGGCCATTTGCAGCTTTCCAAGTCAAAAGCAATCCTTAAAACTCCATCTAAAAACCACCTGGCAGCAGTTATCAAGCACTATAATTGCCCCTGTGTTGTAGCAGCTGACTGTGAGAACCAGAACTCGAAACAAAATCCTGCCCAGGAGACATCATGGGTTTGTTACTGATGGTAAAACCAGAGCAAATGTGTAAGTGGAAGAGCGGGATGCTGCTTTTTAGTGCACAGCATCACGACTGGGATATGGTGTTCCAGCAATAAGTGGGGTAATGAGCTGGTGCCTGTGTTAAGTGAGAGCTCATCTTATCTACAGTGAACATTGTAAAGGAATTCAGGAAGCAGTGCGGAAACTTTTTGATAGCTCTGCTTTCCCTCTGGTTTGCCATCAGGGGAAAGAGAGGTCTGGGTAGCTGGTGAGGTATGGAGATGATATTTCAGATCACTGTGAGCCAAAAAAGCTTGGAAGCCAGCAGGGCAGCTGAGAGGGACTCAGCTTGGACCAGCCTGGAAGAAAGGATTTTAACCTTGATGCCAGAGTTTTGATATAAAATTAAATTTAGCAGATGAAATGACTAGAGAGGAACTGATGGGAAGCTCTGACATTTATGTAAAACATACAGACATCTGTCCTTTAACCCATAAAGGCTTTATAATTTCTATATCGCCATCAAGACAGCAGACGTCAGACTGCTCAACAAATTGACATCATCTTCTGCCGCACGTGGGTGTTAAGGAGTTTGTTTTATAAACACACACCCCTTCAGGTAGGTCAGAGGTTGCACAACAGCCTGTGAGGAGACGCTGGGGGAGCTTGGCTCGTTCAGCCTGGGGAAGATCTGGCTGCACAAGGACCCAGCAAAGCTTGTGGGGGTGTTACCAAGACAACAGATCCAGGATCATCATGTGGTGCATGCTGAGAGACTACAGGCCCAAATGAAGCAGTGAGGAGGAGACTGGATATAAGGAGAAACTGTTTCCGCATTAGGATAGCCAGGCAGTGGCACAGGTTGGCCAGACAGGTTGTGCAATCTTTCTTGGAGGTTTTCAAGCCTCCAGTGGATAAAAGCCTGAGCAACCTGGTCTGACCCTGCTTTGAGACAGAGGTTGGACCAGAGACCTCCTGAGGTTCCTGCGAACCTGAGCTATCCTGTGGTTCTCATGGAGAATGAGACACACCTGTGGGTGTCCATACCATGCTCTGGAAGGCTTAGACCTTGACAGAGCATTATCATACAATCATACAAGGTTAAGGGGTTGGAATGGGCCTTAAAGATCATCCAGTCCCAACCCCGCTGCCATGGGTAGGGACACCTCCCACTGAACCAGACTGCTCAAGGCCTTATCCAGCCTGGCCTTGAACACTGCCAGGGTTGGGGGATCCACAGCTTCTCTGGGCAACCTGTTCCAGTGTCTTACCACCCTCACAGGGAAAAATTTCTCCCTAATATCTAAACTACATTTCCACTCATTCAGTTTGTACCTATTACTCCTTGTCTTATTTTTAGTTCATAAGAAGGAGGTATATAGAGATCAAGCACTGGAATACACTCCCTAGGAAATGAGGGATCCCCATCTCCTGACATGTAGATCAGCTACTGAGATGGCTCGAGCCAAGCACAAACTACTGGATTTAGTAGAAGAATAAATGACTGACAAATTAAAAGAGTCTATAAAATACTGGTGGTCTGGCTCAAAGATCTAGTGGACATTTCTTGTGTTAAAAAGTAGGAATCAATGGCTGTGGTCACAGCAGAGGCATTGACACAGCCTCCACAAATTACATACTGGATTTTCCTCCTCTGCCTCTTGATATCCGGAGACAACTGCAGACAACTTTGGTGTCTACCAAAGGGGAAGGGCGGAGAAAAAATGGGCCCCTAGCCATTTTTTTCACTTTTTACACTATGCCCTTCAAAATTTTAAGTATTTTCCCCATTATTCATAACATTGGGTGCTCACAGAAGGTAACACATTTTAAAATTTCAAATATTACAAAAAGATCTGCTTTGGGACATGAGCATTGGGAGTAAAATTAATTAAAATTACACCAAGGTCTTCATTGGGTCACAATGGATTTATGTCATAATCAGAGTATTTAAAAGAAAAAGTTAACACTTGTGTGTCAGTCTATTCAACAGATAAACCAGAACAGCAGAAAGATCAGAATTACAGCACAAGGCAGCATTAGCATTTGGATTCTGAGGGGGAAAAATTTCCCAATACCATTCAAAGCATGTTGTTTGTGAAACCAAACAATTCACAGTCACTCAGCTCCAGCGCAAGTTGTAGGTAGATTTCAAGTCTGCAGCGCCATATCATCTGGAAGAGTTAAAGCAGGACCTTGTGTCTGCACGGTACTTAGCACAACATACCCTGGTCCTCACCTTAGAATCATAGATAACCTGTTTTTAATATAAATTTTAAAAATAGTACTGTCAATCACGAGTTCACCATTATTTATTTATCTACTTGAAATAATTTGAGGGTATCAGTCTAGTTGGTGGGGACTGATCCAGTATTCCTTTGATGTTTGACTCTTTATTCACAGACTGGGAAGGAACCAAGCGCACAAAAGTAACTTAAAGATGTCCTGTCCTCTCTAGGACTGAGGTACAAGGAAAAGCTTGCACAATATCTGGATGGAGTGAGCCTTCCAGTCGCCAGAACTACCAATGCCGAAGTCACAGGGGGAAAAAAGGGAGGAAAAAAATCCTGCCTCTGCCAGCATTACTAATCAAGTACTAATGGTTATGACATGAATATTTTCTATGGCAGCTGGTGCATTGCTAAACTAATATGTATTCCCTAATACTATTTTCCATGTTATAATGTCTAGCATTATCTCTTTAGATATAATGCAATTTTGCCGCTATAACAGAATAAAATACTACACATCCACAGTTTATAGAAATTCCTGTTCCCTGCTCTGTCTTTACAATGGACCAAACCACCTGGGTAAGTGAAGTAACAGATCGTTTGTCACTGTCCTAGCCACTTGTAAAAACCCCTTGCTAGGAATCCTAGTCAGACTGCTTTTAGGCTTTCATCTTGTTGAAAAGATACCTTGAAGGTCTTGAATCTGCAACAGGAACTTGTTCCTGACTTATATTGCATGCATGTTTAAGAAACGTTCACACTCAAAAATATCTGATGGAAGTCTCCATGTCAGCCATCTGGACCAATTACAGTGGGCCCAGCACCATCCTGCCCAGCCAAAACCTGCTCACCTGGCAGCTTCCATCTCCATCAGCCAGAGTGAGAAACATTTCCCCAGTTCATTTGCAGTTGGTCACTGAAACCCCTGAGTACTAACTCCTGAGTGACATGGGAGCCCACCCTGAAAGAGAGCAGAAGGTGCCCTACAAACCCTCAGCAACTCAGCCTTGGAGGGTGTGAGGCTGCCAGTGAAAGTCATCACCTAGCCTGGGGATGAGGGAGGATGGGGGAAGGCTTGTCTTTAGGATAATGTGGGTTATAAACTGTGCCAGGTTTCACCTTAAAAGAAAAACATTATTTCCTAACTTTTCATGTAAGAGGAAAAAAACATACCCACACAGAACAGGGTAAAAAAAAAAGTCCCTCCTTGCCATTGAAACCTGAGCTCTCTGACCTGGGTTACTCTACTGACCACCAAAGGCCACCAAAGCTCTTTGCTTTGGGTAGGAGGGAAGTTCTCAGGAAAGTAAAGTGAGACTTGGGGGACACATGCTCACATCACTCCCTGAACACTTGTGGAAATGAAGGTGTGTGGACAACCCCTTCCACATGGAGTGCATTCCACAATGGAGACTAACAACAGAGAAAACATGAAGCTCCAGATGTACCAAAAATAATAGTATCATACACACATTTACACCCATCTATAAGGTAAAGCCTGCCCATCACCACTCTATTCCCTGACAGGAGAAGGAGCAGCTGAGGAGAGTTCCTGGGGGAACCTGCTTGGCGTTGGTGTTTTCCCAAGTGGGGTCTGAGCAGTGAAATGAAGTAGAGCTGACACAGCCCAGCAGAGCTGCACACCAGCTGTGCAGGGTGCCTGCCACCTACCTCAACTACAGCACGAAATCTTGCATGAGCGAATGCATGGGCCCTGCCAAGAAGCTGATCTGAGCTGCACTAGAGCACATTCTCACTTGAAAGACAAAGAAACTGAAATAAATGAAGGAAGACGTTTTGTCTTTATGAGTACAACTCCCGGGACACCAGGGCTTTCCTTTAGCTCTATATAACCAATAAAAAGGAATTACAGAAACCAAATTACTAAAATTATCTTAGGCACATGCATATTCCTGCAAGCATTAGGAAAAATTAAAACCAGAGCAGCTAGTAACAGTGCTGTCTCATCCAAAAGACTGCCTACCAATGAGAAACTGCTTGTGTAACACTCTCTCGAGGAGAAGCCGAGCACCAGGAGCTGAAGGATCCCGAAGCTGCTGCAAGGCAGCCCTGGTGTGAGCAGCAGGGCAGAGGTGCCCTGGCCAAAGCCCAGGGGGACATGCAGGACAAGCTGCCGTGCCACCTCCCTTTTTGTCCTTTTTTTTTTTCCCTGCCCCATTCTGGCAGGTATCCTCCCTTTCTGCTTCATCTCTGCCTCTTGCCAAAGTAGTTCAGGAATTAGCAGGGGATGCTCTTTGGCCTCCTTGTCATTACATTTAATTAGAAGACACCCTCATTTGCTTTGCTTTTGCTCCCCTACCTGGCAGAGTAATTTGCATTTCACAGGCCGTTCTTGAGTCTTGTTCTTCCTCTGCCTGAAGTGAGCAGCACAGAGGGTCACACTGAGTGGCTTAGCAGCAGCAGCTGTGGCACAGCCAGAGTCGACAGCTGAAAGAACACCTGGAAAGTCTACAGGACTGGTTAAAAATTAATGAAAAAGGAAAAATGCTGAACATGCAGTAGGCCTGGGCTGTCTAAGGTCAGTGCAGACACAGAGAGCATCACAACTAGGTGGCACACTGAGAACAAATCAAGCCCTAAGCACCTCTCCAACACAGTGTGATAAGAAATTCATAGCAGTTGTACCATCTACTCCCTTTGCGTGTGCCTGGAATATCTTGACAGCAAATATAGTTCTGGAATTCCCACCTTCTCTTTGAATGGCACCGCAGTGAGGCAGCAGTTCAGTTTCCAGGTCCCTTTGCTGTCGGGCTGTGCCAGTGCCGCTACCAAGAGCAGATCCAGTGCTGAGTCACTTTTTTGGCTTCATTGCATAATTTGCATCAGCAGTATCATAACAAACCAACTGCTTTCAGAGATCAGGCATCTTTGCAACACCTTGCCCCATACCATAAGTTACTAATACAGCAACTGTCACAGGTGCCCAGATGAAGATAATCACAAACACTTCCGTAATGTATGAAATAAATCCGATCTTTCAGGAACAGTCACCTTCTCAGTGGATGCTGAGTGCTAAGAGCTTTTTGGATCGCTGCTATAATAGTTCAGATTACACTGAACCATTTCAGATTGCTTGATTTTGCTTTTGTCCATGCCTATCCTTAAGCTGTGCTTCCATGGCTGAAGCTTCCAGCCTTCGGTACTTAATGAGATTTGAAACTTTTGATGTGCATAAGCTTTTCTTCAGGTCCACTCTTAAATTGACCTGGAATTATTAAAAATACTAGTGGGCCAGGAAAAATATGTATATTGCTACACCGAATCCTAAAAGAGATTCATTGCTGAGGAGGCAATCTAGGAACAGAATGATGAAAAGAATCCTGTCTGCTCTGTTTCTTGCCACCTGTTCACATGAGGCTTTTTTAGTCTGGTTCACTTAAAGAAACAGCAGTCATCTGGCAGAGCTGAAACACAAACACAAATCAAATGCCAGCCCTGGAATTTGTTTTAGCTAGAGATCTACAGAGATAGGAAAATACGATCATTGTACAGTTCACAAACTCTAGGCATTTCAATAGAATTATCTGTAAGCCAAGTTAATTACCTTGAAAGAAATAATTCATAATCTGCTCTCCTTCCTAGAAAACATCAATATGTTTAAAGAAATTTTCAGTATCTAAAGTTTCCTTCCTTTTTTTTTTTTGCCTAGATAGGGCACAACCAAAGAAATCAAATTAATTCCTCATGACAGCATGGGAAATAAGGAATGCACAGTAGATACAGGCTTTAAATGCTGCAGTAGAGATGCAGTTTTACAGAAAAAAATTTTCTGTACATGGTTTTGTTGTACACACAAAAGCAGCTGAATTACAGAAGGTTATTAATCAAATGGGCTCAATGCTTTAATTTCTGTTCCTCAAGAAATTCTGAGAAAACCTTAGTCTAAAGAAGTCACAGTTTTGAGTAAATTACTTGGAAGTCATTATGTGTTCTCTGAAAAAGGTAATTTTTCAAGCTATTAGAACAGCCCATCCGAAAAGCCACCTATTCTCCTTCCACTCCCACAATTTTGTCATTCTCCTCCCCCTCCTTCAGTCCTCTTGCACCTGCTGGTTCTTCTTGCACCTTTGTAAGCACAGAAAATTTCAGACAGACCTAACTTGGTTGTGCAAAGCTGATTAAAACCAGAGGAGAAGAGGTGATGCAAAGAATCTGAATAAAGTTAATCTTGGATTGATGGCTGTATTCATGATACAGAAGAAGAGAGAGCATTTGCGGGGGGGGGGGCAAGGGGGTGAAGGAAAAATAGCACAACTTGGAGAAGCTCCAGAGAAACAGCCAGGGAGTGTCAATACTCCGGCACATCATGTTCACTGTGCTCTGCTACTGTGAATCACAGCACAAGGTTCTATGTACCAACCGTGGGCATTCAGTCAATTTTAATTGTATTTCCTGTTGTGACATGCCTTTGGAAAGAGACATTGTTCTGACTGAAATGTTTTCTTTCACTGTCACTTTTCCCATCTATTCAGAATCAAAGCAAATTATAGAAAAATAGAGCCTTCAGAATGGCTAAAGCAGATTGTTATAGGGCTCCAGTTAGGTCAAAGGAAAGAACAAAAAAAATATCAAGTGGCAGCAATGCCTTTCCACGACACAGCAGAGATGGATGCTGGACTGGGAACCACAGCACTCCATGTAAGAATGCACTGGCAACGGGTTCTTTGCAGAGAAGGCTGGGTTTAATCTGAATCCACTCCCTGCTCGGTATCAGTACAGCATTAAATTGAGTACAGTTTGGTCCATAGCAAATCTCTCTGCTCATGGGTGGGCTTTGAATCAGGAAAAAGCCAAAGTTCCTGTTCAGATAATGTGGCTGCCCACCAACTACCCCTCAAATTCAGATTAGACTGCAGGGACCACCTTTTCTTTCTGTGTTTATACACCACCTGCATCGCAAGCTTCTGGCCATAACCTCAAGCAGTAATAAAATGACGAAGCCTGCAACACATTTCTCATTCTGAAAGAACAAAAGGCCCATCTGGAAACTGCAGATATATCAAGTTTATTAAGAGAGGATAAAATGGTCCTTTTTATGCTATTAGTACTCTTGACTTGTAATCTCTTGATGCAGTTCAGATATGATGGAATTTCAGACTTAATATTCTACCCAGAGGATGATATAAAAGCCATTATTGATTTCCACTCCCTATAAGCAGACTTCATCTCTATGTAAATTAAAGATTGTATAATATATTTCACAATATAGATTAGTTGTCCTTCAAGCGTTAATCTGTTCTCATACCAACAGGCAAGTTCCAGGCAATAACACACCCAATGAAATCCGGTTGGGCCTTTGCCCATTAACACTCACATCTACAGGCACATCATCAAACACCGTAAGGAAAATTTGGGATGTATTTCTTGTAAGAGAAGGAGTGGTGTACACAGCAGTGCTGCAAAAAGCATCACTCACCGTCATTGTCCCAGGGGAATAATTACCCCCTTTCTTTTCGTCTGAGGAGGACAGGGGAGGACAGCAATATCTTCCACCTACCAAGTATTCAAATCCTTCAAATACTAGGAGAGCTTCCAGAAGAGGGAAAGTAAAGCAGCAGCATCAACATGGTAAGGTCTCCCACACAGCACCCCAGCCATCTTCTCCCCTAACACACACGTGGGGAGCAGGGAACATGAGCACTGCCAACAGCTCTCCCCATACTGCAGCGAAGTGTTTCCTATGTGCTCTTCCCTTACTGAGCAGGAAGTATTTGTTTCCTCCTTTCTCCTTCAGAGTGATAAAAACAGCGGTGGGACCCATGTCCCAATCATTTGGCAGGGGAAAGCTTAACCCTGCCATGAATGTCCTTGTCACACACTGGGGGGAAAAAGAACAAATGTTACTGGAGGCATCGGGGGCCACATCAAGCCTGGGGCAGCTTGGTTTGACCCTGCTGCGAGCAGGACATTGGACAAGAGAGCTCCCGAGGCCCCCTCCTGCCTGAATGACCCTGCCATGCTACGGAAGAGCAGAGGAAACGCTTTGTAGTAGGACTGGCTTCCACCACACAAAGGAGCACAGGAGTCTAAGGAGACAGTACTAGCTCTTGTTGCTGAATGTACTTCCCTTCCTGACTGGGACATGGGTTTCATATCACCTCCCCATCCAAACCTGTGCTTGCACACAACAGAATGCAGGAGAACTTAGATGTGCCAAAATCCCACTCTGGCCCTCCAGTCCTTTTCTAAAAGGCAGCCACAAAACTTTCACCTCCTTGAAAAACGCCTTATCGAACCCAACAAGGCCCTCAGATTATTTTTCATTAGGCTGCTGATAGGCATTAGAGAACCTCACTGTGTGGTGAAATTCAAAGCACATCACCCAAGCAAGGCTGGAGAAGAACAACCAAGGTTTTCTATTTTCATATTAGGCTCAGCTCCAGCCATTGGAAGTCTGATGATGAAACTTGCTGTGCAACTAACTTCCTTCTTTAGGGATTTTTATTACCATGTCACTCAGAAGCTGAACAGCACATCCACTTCTAGTCATACATCATCTTCCCTGTAAAAAGAGAGACTCACAAGATTTTTAACTCAAGCATTGCATTTACAGCAACACAGTTAAGCATTGATGGGCAGCATCCATAGTGCTCAAGCACACAACTGAAAGCAACGGGAACAAAATGACACACAAGAGGTTCCCTTTGAACATCAGGAAATGCTCTTTCACTGTGACCCTGATTGGGCACTGGCACAAGTTACCCAGAGATGCTGTGGAGTCTCACTCCTCAGAGATACTCAAAAGCCATCTGGACACGGTCCTGGGCAAACAGCTCTAGGTCATCCAGCTCGAGCAGCGGGGCTGGATCAGATGACCTCCAGAGATTCCTTCTCACCTCAAGCCCCCTGTGATTCTGTGAATGAAGTTTAAAACATCCAACATTAAGCTGCTGGAATTCATATCCAGCTTCCTCGGAGGCCTCCTCTTCATTCGTGCAGTCACATCACCTCACAGCCAGGGCAGGCTCAGGGGACTTGTGAGGACACTTACAGGCGGGAGCTCAGCCAAGGCGCAGTAAGTTCCTCAGCTGTCAGACCTTGTCGCTCCAGTGCTTTTAGCTTCATGGCAGTTTTACATTTCAGAGCACTTTGTTCCAAGTTTGTCAAGGACCCTGAGACTCTGAACTTCCAGCAGTCAGCACAGTTGCACATGCACTGAGATTTTGCTGTACATCCACTTTTACCACACTAACACTCGATTACTGAGAGAAGGATCGATCTCTCTCTCTCTCTATATATATATAACTCAAACTTCTTCATCTCCTCTTTGTCCTCACATAGCTAAATTTTAATTAGAACAAACTCTTATGATTGCCCCATTTGTCCACTGGAGGTCAGTCTCTTGCTACAAAAAGACTGTCCCATCTTACCTGGTGGGCCTGCAGGGGACAGAACTCTTACAGCACCTCATTTTCCTGTAACAGGATTTTAAGGCTTTGGGTACAAGATGAGGACAGAAGCCTAGTGCAATCCATAATGGAAGGCTGCTCTTGGCATGTCCCTTCCCAATCAAAGTGACACAAAGAATTGCAGGAAGCTCAAATGTTTTCCCAGCTACTGGGTAGGCTTGATCCAAAAGCTGCAAGTGCCCTCCTGCAGCTCTCCGGCCACCACTGCAGCGTTGCAGGAGCCAAGTGCCAGACTCTTCTCTTGGGTAAAAAAAGCAGCTTGTTGGGCAGGGAATTTGTAACTGATGAATGAGCATTTTGAAACATTTTCACACTTTCTGCATTATCTGGCTTTGTATTTAAATCAAACATTAAAGTGTAATCACCAGCCAATAGATTTTTACTATCTAGTTAATCCTACTTGGCTCGTGTGCCAGGATGAGCTCCAGAGAAGGCGGCTGTTGCGGCTGCTGCTCAGGCTGCGTAGGAGAGGTGCTGCACCACGCTGCTTTCAGCAACACCCGCTCATTAGCAAGGCTTCCTCAGCTACTGCCAACACTTTGCCAGACATTCAGCACAAAGATACGGGTGTTTGCCTCTCCCAGGCTGAGCCCCAGATGATGCTGAAGGATGCCAACAGCAGCAACCAGGAGCGAGCGAGTGTGGCAAGGAAGGGTGAACAGCGACGGGAACGGGGCTGTTTGGCAGTCACACACAGAGCACAGGCACTGGAGTCCATACCAGTACTTCAGCGTGGATCAGAACCACTTTGGGAGCAAATCTGCTCACTCCATCTCGCCGTGCTGTAATTACCATCATGGAGCAGCCTGTGAATTCGATTCCTCCCAGATGTAGGTAGGCACAAGACCTGCTCTCTCTACAGCACCGGGCATTTAATTTGCATGAGGCAGAACTGAAGCCCAGCACCTGCTGTGCTCTGGTGTACAGACTGGCTCCCGCTGAGCCCCACTTCTGAGTCCCCCGGACACGATCTCACCAGCCAGCTGACGTCAGGGCTGTCTGGGCTGCAGTTTCAGGCATTAAGACTGATGAGATGAGACAGTTCCCATGCCGTGGATCTCAAGACCTGGAACTTTCAAGTTCTACTTTATTTTCTTTAACTGCCATGCTAAGAAACGAATGGTGCCTCCTGTATCTTCAGTTCTGTCCTGCCAAAGACCACTGATGTTCTCAGAGGGAAATTTTGTTCTTTTCATCCCACTGCCTCTCCATTTCATTCCATATATGCTTCCTGAGGCAACACATTTTTCTGCATCCTTTCTACAACACTTATACCCCGGTTAGCATTCAAGCAGTTGGGTGAGAATAAATGGTTGCTGCCCAAACGCAGAGAGAAGCAACACCTGCAGCAGGCTGATAATTGCAGCAATTGTGCAAAGCTCACATCTGGAAGCCTTAAAACAGAGCAGCATTTCAGAGGTGTGCTTTACCCATACATTCTTTTTATATATCCTACCACCCTGAGTATTGTATGTTTTGCTTTATGAGCAGAATGCATTACCAGTTCACTAGACTCCTTTAGCAATTCTTGTATTCATGAATTTTTAAAAAAAACCTATTTACTATTTAAAATGTCAGCTTAAGTCTATTTATCCTAATCAGGTATCGAGGCCAGCAGCGCCGCCAGTGCCATTTGTACCCTCATGTCTCATCTGATCAGTGAAGGAAATAAAAGCTGAAGCAGGCAGATGGCTGAATCGAAGAGAAAGGTCATTGCATACTGCAGCTGATAAGGTGAAGAGAATAAAATAGGGAAGGTGATCTTCAGGGAAAAGGTTAAAATGTAGCCTCACCATTTGGAGGCTTCTGTATGGAGATAAAACAAATACAAAGAGAAGCACCATCAATTTCACTGAAACATTTTCTCTTATTCTTTAGAACAGAAAAAAAATCCTGACCTTTCTCTTTTTCCCTCTGTCCTAAAAATCTTTATTTTCCTACCTCCCATTTAAGAGACAGAAGAATGCCACAGATCTGTGCTGTTATTCTCTCCCTGTAAGAGGGGCATCCATGCTTAAATGCTTCTACTCTGCTAACACAGTAAATAAGCAGCAATGGTATAGACAACTCCCACATCTCCCATCTCAAATAATTCTAGCTGTTGGCAGCTGCTTCACCATTTGGTGTATTTTAACTAGGTTTGAAAATCCCTAAAGTAAGTATTTATTATCTCTTTCAGCAAAATGCGAAGTAAATCTATCAAGCTATACAAATTATTCACATAAATTCTAGAAATATAGCAAAGAATATAGGACAGAAGAGGCACTGCTGGAGAGGGATGGAGCATCCTTTACTTAAAAACATGTGATAGACTTAAATTCCATTTTCTAGACAGACCATGTCAACTTATAGAATAAAGATGGCTCTTAAAACTTTTTAAAGGCATGGGTTGTCATGATAGTCACTGGAGGTTTTGAAGACAGTACAAGGGATGATCAAAAATGGGGTACTCATTCAGGTAAGCACTTGTCTGATGGCAGTCAGTTGGATACAAGGCAGCAATCTTGCTTATCTTTCTTAAAATATTGGTGAAATGTCACAGTGGTGCTTTGCATCACTTATGGCAAATCAGCGACTGGTACTGGGAGGAGCAGTGAGCCAGCAGGATCCAGGTATTTTAAGGTAAACCCCAAATGCTCCAAGGAACTGCAGACGTTTATAACTAATCAAGATCACTGGTGATGGCATCCAGTTTGTGAAGGGTGACAAGCTGTGGGCATGGGCCATTCATCAAGTCACAGAAAGGTAACTGGTAAGGGACTAGAAAGTTAAACTCACTACAGAAATCAAACATTAACAGCAGGATGACTCAGGAAACTGACTAAAAAAATTCATCAGCACTGGCAGATACCAAGAGAGAACCTGACTTCCAGGAACAGAGGAAAGAGATGCTGGTTCAGTGTAGTTGGCAGGACTTCTGTTCAGAGTTGCTGCCCCAGACAGAGGGGACAGGCTGCCCAGTATTAAGTGGCATTAGGGCAACTCGGGCAGATTCCCAGGCCTCTCTTCCCTTGTCTACCCTACACACCACTGGCAATGAGTGACTGCTGAACAGAGCAGCTTCCACGTGGTGCGACAGCACAGAGCAACTGAAATGCCGAGTGACTCAAATGCAACACCCTTATGACAAGCTGCTGAGACATCTCCAAACAGTTGCCCTCAGCTCTAATCTCCAAATCACTCTGCACGTAACCCCTTGACAAGAGAAAAGCACAGAACTCCACCCTGCTCTGGCTAATCAGATAAGTTGTTCTCTATTTATCTGCAGCAGTAAGAATAATCTCCAAGAGACTACTATATTTAGCTAAGAATCTTAGGGGCAACTTGTCCTCTTATGTAGATGAAAAGCCCAGCCCAGCACAAACCTGAGGGTGCTTTCCACTTGCAGGAGTGCACATTTATGTCACCCACAGGTAAGAACACATTTCTCCAGAGAAATCTACAGAGACCTGACAGCACATGAAAAGACATTCTTTGCCTGTTAGTAGAGAAAGCAAGATATGAAATTCCTTCTGCCTGTTTGGTACCTAAAGGACTTCTTTTTCTCAGTATTCTTGTTCTTTCTCTTCTTCTTTTTAGTGAAAGACGATGGTCAGTTGGGAAACCACAGTCCTTCTGGAGTAGCCACGCTCCCATTAAAGTCCAAGGAAACTGGGAACCGTGTTTAGTGACAAGCTCAAGTCTCTCGTGACTGTTTTGTGGCAGACACCAGGGCCTGAGGGATTCTAGCAGGGATCATAATTTATTTTCATTCCCTGTATATCACTCTCAGTGTTTTACGTACCTGAATGCAGATCTGCCTCAATATGCTAAAAATCCTTGGACTTTCGTGCGTGGGCATGTGTGCGTTTATACACGTATGGACTCACTCTTACCAGGAGTGCTTCAGACTCAGAAGTAAAAATTGACACCCCCACAGGGCAAGCACCTTTCCCCAAAGCAGACTACAGCAGGCTGAATTTCTGTTTGATTTTTTAGAAGGAAAAAATGTGTAATGTTACCTTAAAAAAAATTAACTGTAAAAAACCATCTCTGGATAAGCTGTTCTAATATTTGTTTTACTTCTTGGCTAGGAATTAATACCTCAGCTCAAAATTCAATTTGTGCAACTTCAGCTTTCAGCCATAAGATTCTAATGAAGTCTTCATTATTATCAGGTTTACGCTCAATTCAGTTTACAGTGAGATTTTAAACATTTTTAGAAATTACATGTTTGCTGTACCCTTAGGTATGTTGTTTCAAGGGGAAGAGAACACCTCTTCATTATTAAAACAGTGCCCAGCAGAGGAGAGAGAACATGGCTGAAAACTACATCAAGAACCAATTTCTCAAGGAGACATTTCCCTTCCTCCCAGCTCCATCTGCACATTGCAAATGAGCTCGTTCTCAACACCATGCACCCCCTTTTACAATAGAGGTGTTTTTCATCTCCATTCATCTTGGTAAAGAGAAATCTCAAATACCCAAAAATCCAATTCAGTTTAATTCCATGAAAATTCTTTAAAATTCAAAGGACAGCCACAAAAGCTGTAGAAGCAGCATGCTGAGTGACCATGAGTCCTAACTCCAACTGAGCTCCAACAAGCAGTTATAAATGCTTTACTAAGAAAACCTTTGAACCAAAAAATTGCAAGCTTGCATATTCAGTTTCTACATAGAATTGGTGTCTGTGCTCTAAATTATTTGAATTAAGTTCGAATGAAAAAGTGGAACATTTGAGAGAAATAAGAACTGAGAGCCAGAGGGACTGGAGTTTTCAGTTGAACGGAATAAAGATTAATTTATTTTCCCAAGAAACAACCGAGTCTAAGATGCATAAACGAATCTGTTTAATTTACAATTAGGCTACTATATTACACAATTGGTTTATATAAGTTCTTCCCAGTAGGATGAAAAGCCTCTCCTGGCTTTAATCTGATTACAATTAAAAGATTAAATTTAAAGTATTTTTCTAGTAGGCCTACATGGATTTGTTTTTTACAGTATTGTGCTTGGTGTCACTAACCTACAAAGATGACTTCTTATTAAAAAAGTGGGCAAGAAGACTTGCTAATGTTACTTCTATTTTCTGCCTTGTTCTTTCTGGAAGCAAAGATGGCATTTAATGTGTTCCACTGAAAAAAAATCCCTAAAGCTACCTGTAGGGACATTTCTACCTGCTTAGACCAGCCAGGAACTTGGAACTTGAATCAAGGCTGCAAAAGAACCAAGTATGGATGTTAGGAGGAAGAGAATCTGATTTCGTAGACTCCATCCTTCACCCCAGGAACATCACAGTTCCTTGGGATCACAGACAGCATTTAGAAGCCTTACATTTTCATTTCTGTTACTGGTAAATTAAGATAAAGATTAACAGCAAAATCTTACTAATCTAAGGAAAGAAACAGAGGCTCAAAAGTGAGATTTTATTCATATTTGTTACTTATGCACAACCCGAAGTATGATAAAACTGATAAAAACAGCCTAGAATAGTTTTTACATCACTAAATTCAATTCACATTTTGTCCATGGAATACCAAAAGGAAAATGTCAACACTGCAGGTTCAGAAAAACAGGTTGGCTACTATGACTGAAAAATCTACACTATCTTCACTGGTCACAATTGATTGCTTTTTTAATGCTTATTTAAAATAAGCACAAATTATAAAATTTCAGACACACCCAACATCTGTGCTCATAAAATATATCTTCTGTCATATCAAATTTCAGTAGATTGGAAAGAATTTTCTGCTGAGACGCTTCATTTCAGCATGTATCAAAAGAACATCCAGAGTACTCTCACCACCTATACAGAGATGTAACACTGAGGTCCCAGTTGCACCTTCAGCTACCTCTCCAAAAAATCATTTTGCAGGCCACTCTGCAAGCACACCATGACGGTAAGGACAAGCCATCTCCCCACACGGTGATGAAAGCCACCATCAGGCTACAGCCTAAATTCTGTCCTCTCTGGTGGACACACAGACCTCAGACTCCAGGACACAAAATAAAGCTCTGCATTTAAGGCAAAGACAAAACCAGCTCCAACTGGGATGGAGATTAGCGAGTACCTTCAGCTGCCTCTGGTTACCAAGAGCTGTGGTTGCTCACCGCTATGCAGAGATTGGTCATACCTGTGTGATAAATTTTAACACCAGCACCGAGGCAGCACATTGCCCCTCTACCATAAAGGCAGCCACCATGGATTGAAAAATCATATGCAGATTAAACAGCAATGCAGTAGCCAACAGTTTGCATGCAAACATCGTGTTAGACTGTTACATTCTCAGGACTAAAACTGTTAATGGTGTAAATACAGGTTAGATACACCTTCAATTTCTTTTTTTATTTTACACACTTCTTTTAAGAACAGATGGGGGGGCCTCACAGAAAAAAAGGAGCTTTACCAAATGTTAGACCTGGAATTACACAGACTTCTGTTACAAAGATTAAAACTGTAATCTGATAAGGAAAGAATTCTTCCCCCGCTATGAATAAAATTTAAAAGCCTCATTAGGCAAAGCAGCAGCCTGACTCTCAGTCCAGAAGAGAACAAAACAAAAATACAACTTTAATACTTTAGTACTGCTGATTTAAAAAAAAAAAAAAAAAAAAAGGAAAACAGAAACAGTCAAAGCAGACTTTATGGGAGGAATTATTCCTAGGAAAGGACCAAAAAGTGTGTGTTTATATATATGGCATATAACTCAACAGCCATCAAAACTGCTTTAACTGCCCGTGTTTTATCCATGGGATGTATTGGGAAAGAATTACATTCAAAGTAAGAGTTCTGAGTAAATGTGCTACATGACTACACATGTACAAAACAACAACAACAGAACTTATTTACACACACTTATACCTACAGGCATAAAGACCAAGTTTAATACTTGTGAAACGTATCTGATTGCTAGGTCTGGACTGTTCCAATCTTTAGTAATAGCAGTAGCATTTCTGCACTGCAAAAGCCACAGGGTTTCAATCAGGTCTATCCTGCATCCAGTTGATCTTATCATAAGACTGAGAAGCTCTACAGGTATTTTCATTTTCATTTGTAACGCGGACATGCATCTGCTACCCATCAGAGACCCCCCACACTCTTCCCAACAAGCAGCCAGCAACTTAGAGCTGGTACTGTTACAGACATACCCTATCTGCTCACCAAATGCTCTTTTTGGATCATGTGGGTTCATTCCTCGAAGTATACATTTCATCATCTGCTACATTTTTAAGATAAAAAGAAATAGTATAAAATCAATTCTGTATGCAAAAAAACTTAAGCCCAGAAGTGGTTAAAAATAGACTAAGGTGGGCATAATTAGTACCTAATAAAAAAGCTAAAAGTCACATTTATAGAACTCAACACTTCACTCAGCCATACAGTTAACTGTCCTCAAAGACTAACAACCAGACCAATTCACAAGTATCTAAGTTGCTTACATAATTAAAAGAATAAGATGTAAAGTCAAAAAAATATATTTTATCCCTTCAAGAACAGGAAAGTAAAATAAAATGCTGGTTCTGTAACAGTGCAACAACTGCAGCATATTTTGCACGCAGCACAAGAGTTGCTACATTTAGTGGCACTTAAGTATTATGCAGTAAATACTGAAAGTAAGACAAGTTTCTGATCTGCATAAGCATAATCACATCATTATTACCAGAGTTGCTAAGCTACAGCATTCTGAATAATACCAATTCAATTTTAGCCCTTCCCTCACTAGCCTTAATACATGTCAACGTCCCACTTTACATCTTGCTAAGAAAGCAATCACCGAAGCCAAGTATTTAATGTAGTTGCCAGTAGGCCTGGACCACGTTCAATCTGACCAGTCATTCTCATCAAACTCGGAGTCGTCGTCAGAATCGCTGTACTCCACGGCAATGCGCCGCGACAGGATGGTGGCCACGTCATTGCCGACGGGCTCGCGCTTCGCCTCCTGCTCGCGCTGCTCCTGCACCTTCTTCAGCTGAATTCCTGCAGAGACAATTACTCTCAGACAAAGCTTCCCAGCCAAAAGATTTCATATTTGACACTGTTATTGGTGAGTCTGTTGTAATCTTACAATATACTCAGGGAGAAGGAGGGGAAAAAAGAAAGCAAGCGTTGAGATAAGAGAGCCTCCCTGAGCAAGGAAAAGGGAAGGACAAAAAAGGCAGATGGGAAATAACTCTCAGAGACTGAATACTTCTGGACTTCTAAAACTGTCAACAATACGTTGAAGCTAAATATTCAAGACTTTACAGGTCATTTTAGGTCATTTTGATCTGAAGATGAAAGTTTTCAGAATTGTATTTGGAAATACCATTAGACCTACAGCTCCATTTTGTAAGCAAGGTCAGGAAGAGCCATTAGTCACTGGTTGAAAAATCAGTGGGCTGAAGCCTGGTGTTGGGTAACTCAGTTCTTCTGAACAGAAGCAAAAATCCATGCACATCTACTGGCACTTTATGCAATGAACACAAATGCTGTCTTCATTAGATTATGTCCACACAAACACTAGAAGATGCCTGACAAGGCCGTGCATCCTTAGGCGTTAGAAAATGATCCAAACTCATGGCTGACAAATGTCAGAACAGGTGTGTAGTACCTGTGGTTAATGAAATCTGCCCAGCTGGGAAAAGGAAGCCATAAACTCATTTCAGTGGAAAACACTGTGCTCTCGTTGAAAAAAGGAATACCTAAAACTCAGTGTGCACTTACCCATCCTGATGGCAGCCAGAAGATCGCTCCGTGCATCACTCATCGGTACCTGCTTCGCCTCCGACGCCGGAGGAGCGTGCATGGGGGAGGAAGAGAGGGATGCACCTGCAGCAGGAGGGCCTGGAGGGGGAGGAGGTGGGCCGGGAGGAGGAGGAGCAGTGACAACAAGCCCACCAGAAGTAGGAGGATGAGTAGCTGCGTATGTAGAGCCAGTCACCAGTCCGGAATGGGAAGGTGGCACAGGAAGCTGAAGGGGACTAACAAATGCAGTTTGTGCTGACGGAATCATAGGGGGAGGAGGAGGAGGGGGAGGACCTGTAGGATTGTAATAATCCACCATCTGAGCTGGGAGCATCCTATATAAAACAGAACAAAAACATTTAATGCATTCAAAGCTAGGACTTACACTGCCCCTTAAACTGCATCCATTCAACCTCAGGTAAAGCTAAAAAGCAATTTAAACTGGTGACTTAAATATGCAAGTGATTATACATGTAAGAATTGTCAAATATTGCTGATATGCTGAGATTTAAGACAAATGTTGAAGTTAAAGGCAATGTCCTTTTAGCACTCTACAAAGTGAGCTTTTTATCTTAATTCTCCTGCCTAGTTAAGTATAAATCTGCATTTCTTATTAAACATCTACTCTGTGGGATTGTTAAGTACAAAGCCTTTGATGAAGAAGGGACCAAGAAAACTGCAGACTACACCTTTCAATTCCATAGAAGGCCAAGAGACAACAGAGGACACAAACATGGAGAACAATGGAAAGTATGAAAGGAAAGATTCACTCAAATGTAAATGCATCTCATGTGCTTCTTCGGTCAAGTTTATCAGTTTAAACACCATTTAATTACACTGGTACCATTTGATTGATTCTTTAAATAGGAGGCACAAGGAAGAGCTAGTTTCTTTGTTAAAATGTCATTAAAAGAAATCCTAAGCAGGAAAAAAGAGAGAATTGTTAGGAGTTTTGAAGTAGGTGAAGAACTAGAGAGACAGGAGTTGAAGCAAAGTGACTGATGACATTGAGTGACATATGCCAAGGTATGACAACTGCAACACCCCGACAATGGTCATGGACCTGAGGACTAAGCACAATAATGTCTTTCACACTGGAAACAACAGAGAAAGGGCAGGCTGGAGCAGTCACTGCTAACCGAGTCATCTGCAGCATGATAGCCATGAATCAGGCAAATGCTGTCCCAGGATGCATCAAGCAAGGATGACAAACCTTGGCTTGCATAGTCTAGAACAACACAGGCAAGAATGACTACAGCTTTCCTGGGGTTACAACTTGAAAGTTAAAGCTATTTACACAAAAGAACAGACACAGACTCATTAGAAAACAGATGTTTTCTTGCTACATGAGAAACAGTAGTCTGGAGCAAGCCTTCCTTCAGAATGCATTCAGGCAAAGTACCTACACAGGGATTTGATAAATCTCTATCTTGAATTAAAAAGTGGCATTCCTCCTGGTGCAGTACAGAATTTGTGTCTGAGGAGACTCCTTCCAGTTGTATCACAAGCTCCTCTAAGAAGTCATTTCAGGGATGCAAGAGAGACTGCAACAATCAACAGTACTCTTTCTGCATATTTCCTGAAGTTTAAAATATTATCCAAATTATCCTGTAACTACTTTCCACTTTAAAGGAAAATTATCCCCTCTTCAATATTGTATTAGGCACCTTTAATATTTTACAACCATACTGACTTCGTCATATTCAATACACACTTGGTCATTTCTGCTTTCACTATTTCTTCACTTAAATTCAGTTCATGCATAGAAATGATACCAATTTTCTTCTGTCCTCCCTAAGGAGGTAATTAATGTATTTAGGGTCTTTTTGTTTGATGTATTACATGTTATGATGCGTATGAAAAACGTGCATTCCTCTGGTTTTGCCATGAACCCACTAGAATAAATCAGGAGATTTACCCATATTCTGCTGGTACCACAGGTACTGAACTGTGCTGGCCATCTGAAGGCTGGGGTGGAGGTGGAGGTGGCTGCTGAGGTCTGTTTAAAGTGGCGTGTCGTGCCGTGCTGGAGGGTGGTCTGTATTCGTGCTCATGGCTTTGGGATGCTGCCATGTACTGTGGACCATCTCCTGCTCCATACGAAGGCATTGCTATCTGCTGATGGAGGGAATGATTCGGAGTAGCAGGATAAGAATAATCTGTAACATCAGATGCATGGGACCTAAAATTAAAGTAAATTGATGCAGAACAACAGATTGTGTGAGCGTAACAGGGCATTATCCAAGTAACTGACAAAAAAAGCTAAAAAGAATACAATCAGCATTATTTTTCTTGCAAGAGGACTCCCCGATTTATCAAGCGCATTGCCTTTTAAGTCCACAGAAAGCACAAGCATTTTAGTAGCCATAAGGAAGCTTATGGTTTTTGTCAATGATTTTGACAGTCTGTTGTTTGAAATGGTAATACTTACCAGCCTGCTTCCAGTTAACAACAGCAGCAGAAAAAGAAAAGCCATACTACAAGCACTTGCAATTATGCAGAAGAACATATTTTACCAATGCAGAGAAACCCAATTTTGAAAGTTAGAAAACGCTTTTTATTTTGCTCACACAATTAATTTTGTTGGAAAGGCTTAAAGAAACTGGGAAATGTAAGTATTAGTTGAGCAGAGAGTTCATAAAGATACAAAGTCTAGGATGCTCTGTCAAATAAGCCCAAGAGAGGGAGCAAAAGGATCTTTTCATCCCATTACTGTGAAGACTTGTTTTAGTAATGAACAATGGTGCAGCCTGGCTTTTAGTGAACACAGTAAACTGATGCATTTATCTGTGAGACTGGAAGCAAGGTAAGCAACAAAAAGCCAGGGCTTTGAGCAAAACAAAATAACAAACCCTTTGGGCATTTTGTCCTCTTTCATGCTTCCTGCCTGTTCCATTTTCTTTGCGTCACTCATGAACTCAATGCCCATTTTCCTTCTCTCCCACTCTTCTTTTCTTGTTCTTACTTTTCTCACATTAATTTGCTGGTTTCTGTTTGGATTCAGCTTGTGTTTCTCCCTCTAAAGTACAATAAGTATAACAAATACCCTGTAAATTGCCACAGTCCAAACACTGGGACGTAAACACTTAATGCTTAAATCTTACAATTAGAAAACAAGAAGAAATATGACCATTTCTTTTTACTTTAGCATTAGAAAAAAATCCACAATATAACCAAATACACTTCTTTGGGACCAGACTTACAAAATACAGCTCATGCAGTAGCTGGCAGAATGAAAATGTCTCTCAAACCAGTGCATACTTCTATATGTATGCAGTTTTTATAGCTTAAGACTACTCCAAGGCAAAAAAAATAGAAAGCCTTCTCTCTGCCTCACTACCATTCACAGAATTAACCCTTCAAGGATGTAAAACAGATTTCAGGATTCAATATCAGATATTTGATTTACTGAAATGTAAAATACTCCATAGTTTATAAAATATGAAGGGCTTATGTAAGTACAAGGTATCTGTCACACCACAACATCAAAATCCAGCACAGAGATGCATCCTACAATTTCCGCTTAAAAAAATCCCACAGATTGCAAATACCACAGATATCTGCAAACAGCCAAATACATGTTGACATTGCTACAAGATAAAAAAAACATCACTTCAATATGATAATTTAAACTCAGGAATCCTGGAAGCAAGGTGTTGAATCTGAAAAAGAAAGACTCAAAAAGTGTGAAACAGAACTCCTGATGAAAAAATCCACACCTTTTGCTAGATCAGAATGATTTGTCAGCCTGCAATGCTTCATTAAGACTAACAGGAGACAAGGTTTTACATTTTAACTGTAAAAAAAACCAAAAACAAAACAAACCAAACATTTTTAGACAGGGAGGGAGTCTGAATGCATTACTGAAAGACCAACAGCAATATTAAATACTACGTTTCAATTACAAGCTCATTACTTTTCACAAAGACCACAAAATTATCAAGTTCTGAGCAGATTTTTTTTTTTAATTAATCTCCACTGGACAGTGGGCTAAAAGTATCAGTCCGCACTCTTGCAGTGGTAGCTGCCTCCTCAACCTAGCCATTCAACAATTTAAACACTTTTTTCAGTGGACTATATTTATTTCTATCTTTATTGCTAGCACTTAATCACAACAGACACAGGAAATAAAATAAGTGGGAAAACCCTCTGGTGAGACCAGCTTAGTGAAAAAACTAAGACTTCAGTGCACATCAGATACCTCCCACTGAGCTCAAAGGGAATCTCAGTCAATGAAGATGAATTTTGCTGTGTTTCTCTAAGCAGAGATTTTTGTTATTTCAAGCAATAACATCTCATCTGGTTTTGTAGCTCGCTTTTTAGAGTACTGTAACATCAAAAAGCTGAACTCTTCTTCCATTAAAGCATTCTGTTACAGGCAATAGTATTCTCAACTGAGTAGATCACAGAAAAATATTTATTAAGCTAACAGCAGAGCACCAAACAACAAACAAGACACTGAGGAAGAGCTACTGACATTATCTGCTACAGGCTTAAATGCTTTTGTAACTACAGCCACTGAAGATCAAACATAAAGCATGCAGCAAACACATCTTTCTCTGCAGTGCGTAACATTATGAGGACAAAATGCTCGTGTGAAGCTGAGGAATAAAAAAAATCACTACAGAATCTGTTATGTCATCTATGCTTTAAAATAATTTTGAAAAGAATGTTTTAAACATGCATCCTATGTTTAGTCTAACTATTCCCATTCTGTAAAAACACCTAGTTCTACTCAGTATTGCTGAACATACAACGGTGGTATAACAAACAGCTTTGCTGTAAACAGACCTAGTATCTGGGGACAGTGATCCCTCGGAAGATGCTCCATGGTACACACTTTGAGACAACCTGTTGTCAGGTCTAAGCTCTTTGTCATATGCCATCATATTCCACTCCTGGCGTCTGTTCCTGGCTTTTCTAACCTTTTTCACCTCACGGGTGGTGCCATCTATACGCTTTTGCTCCTAATGTCCAAACAAAAGAAATAAAGCATGCAGAGAGAGAGAAAAAAGGAAAGGAAAAAAGCTGGTTAAAATGCAGTTAGAGTGCATGAAAATAAGACCAGATTTACAGATGAAGCCAAGTCTCCATAAAATTTCTCTGCACTGAAAATAAGAGTATCTCCTTATGCTATGAACCTCATTAGAGCAGGACTTTTGGTTTGCCTTTGTTCTGTAGGATGCACGTGCTACTGTGATACCAATCTACTGGATTTCCTAATAAAGAAATGTGACCAATTTCAAAAGCCAGAAAGTTTAACTTCTTCTGACATCACAGCTTTTATTTAGACCACCCCGATGTAATTTTCATCTCCTACAAAATCAAACTTCTGAGAATGTTAAACAAGCTCAGGGCTATCCTGGTTATTCATAAGGGTCACAATCAACAGGGCCTGGGGAAGTATGGAGATATTGGACACACTTTGCTATTCTATAGTCTATGTGAAATTATTTTTGTTTGTTTTAACTTCCTCTCCCTTCTTAGATCTAATTAACTGCAGAAATTACTCTTAGTTTCTCCTCATCATTGTTTCTCATTATCTGATATAAAAAATGAATTACACTAAATTCTCTCTGCAATGAGTCAGTAATACCCAGGCCAGCAGTGTATTTCAGCTTGACAGGTTCATGACAAACTTGTCTGCTTATATCTTTCAATATAGCATCAGGCTCAACCAGCGTCAGTGTTTATCTCACCTATTTATCTTTACCTTACTGAAACTAAGATCTCCTAATACTGGGACTCGATGCTTTCACACCTTGGAAATGTTGTCCTCACCTACTTCTGACTACTCAGTATGAATATAAAAATCATACTGGTGTTTCAGCACACAAAATGAACAAGACTGCCCAATTCAGACTGAGAAGGGTATTTATCTGCTACTCCTTTTCTCAGTATTCATGACAGCATAGAGGGTTTTTTTCAATCAGTTCTAGATCCCACACCTTAGAACACATGTTTTATCTATTACTAGGTTGGTATTAGGCTTTTGGCTCCTAGGAAAACAGTTTCTCAGAAAAGAATTACATTGCTATTCTGAGAATGCAGTCAATTAATTGTATTGAGAGAAGAGCTTGGTCAAACTCTGGTAGGCAAGCCTTTTCCTGGGAATCTAGACTCACAAAGTACGGGATAATAGTCGGAAAGCTAGCTCAACAAAAAGTGCATCACAGATGAACACAGCTTTTTTACTCCAACTGTTGAACAGCACTGAGTAAATAATTCTGAAATAATGTATTTGGCATTACGTAACTAACAAAAAACTATCAAATGGCTTACTTGCCCTTGTTTTGGATCTCTTGCTCATTCATGCATGTCTGCATGAGGGACCTGCTGATCCTGCTAACATTAAGAACGACAGAGAAAAGACTTTTTGAACTTCAACACCTGAATGTCTTGACAACTCTTGCTCATTCCTACAGTAAACAGATTTTTTGGTCTGATTTATGTTAAATAAAGATGATCATCTTGGTTCTTAATCAGTTCTCCCCAAATTTTTTTCCTCCACAAACGTTTTAGAATCACACCCTTTTTATGTCTGATAACCACTTTTTCACAACAAATTCTGCCAATACAGGATTTGGAGCAGAAAGGACACAGATTCAGTCACACTTTATTTTAAATGTATGAAGTTTTGCTAATTACCACAGTTGAATATATGCTTGTTAAAAGCTTTACATCTGTCTTTTTCAATTACTTGCTGCAAGTGTTTTGGGATTTTATCCAATTCTTGTTACGGAGTCATGTTAGATTTGAGAAGAAAGTCCAAGTAAGCCTTTTAGTTCACTGAAAACACTTACTTTTGTCTTCTTTCAGAACAATAATTTTGTCACCTAGGGGTCACAACTACATATTTCTTGCAAGATTCTAAATAAAATAAATATCCACCTTTTGACCCATATATGACACTACTGGGAAGACAATCATTTTGATACAATTCCTGTACAATCACAAGTGCTTACATGACTGCTTACTATTTACAAGTTTAGTTTTAAAGAGATCACTGTTTTTTTATGAAAAGGTAAATACATAGGGATGTATAAACAACAAAAAATAAGCACATAGCTTAGCTGGTTTTAATTGGATCAGATTTCAGCTGGATAGGTTGCTCCAGACCAGCATCTGTAATCATGCTAATGAATAAATACACTGGAATCCTCTCTACTCAAGCAGTACTAAACCTACTGGTAGTGATTTTTTGATAAAATATTACATCAATACATCTTTAAAACATTAAATGTCTTCCAAAACAGTGGGGCAGTCCTATTACTAGCAGCTGACAAAGCTAAATATACCTCTAAGAGTAGTTTTAAGTTGTTCCAGTAGCAGTTTCATTCCCTTGACCATGGTGACGGCTCCAGCTTTACTACCCAGGGCACAGACAACAGAGCTCTAGGGGAGCTGAAGCCTTTCTAGATAACTACAGTTTGAAATATTTTTCAGGAAATTAAAGTTATATTAAGAAGAGTTACTTTTTTTAACCAAGTGTAATAGAAGCTGTGGCAGACAAGTGGGTGCTGTAGATTCAGCCAGAAAACAGGTGTATCGTTCATGTTGGCAGGAAATTATTTCAGCAAACACAAAACATATTAGAGCCTTCAAAACAGGGTTAATTGTAAGTTTGATATTTACATCAAGAATTAGCAAGTGATGATATTTCAAGCATCTTAATAAAGAATTAAGAGCTAGTAACAGAAAGTAGCTTCAGCAAGTATTTGCAATACTTTCAGAAGACTGGAAGCATGAGCCTAGAGTATTTTCCTGACCACAAATTTATAAAATCCTATCAAAACACAAGTCATCAAGAATGATATCTGAAATATAAGTTTTCCAAATTTAAAAATTTTTACTTGTTTAAATAGCTAATTATTATCAGATAAAAAGCGGGAACAAAAAAGAGCAAATGAGAACAAGTTTCCTTTGTTTAATCACAACTGCCGCACCTACAGTCATTCAATTCAGAATACTACTGATACACACCAAGTCAAAACTACATTGAACTCTCAGACACTGATCTACTGAAAGTAAAAAAATTGACTACACAGATTTTAAAGAATTAAAATTAGTTTTCTTCAGAAAAAAATTCATCTGAAGGAGACAAATCAGAGGAAGCCTGTTATTTCAATTAAACTGTATACAGAAACAAAAACCATGGTATTTGAGGCAAGAAAATTAAACTCCTCACAAACCTCTTGCTGCAACAGCTCAAGCACTTAGGCCAAATAACCAAAACAATGCTGGAAAACTGATATTGTCGTGCAGGGACTACTCTCAGATTTCACTGAGTACCTGAACAATTGAGACTAAAAACTACCTGTATTTGGTCAGCTGAGTAGGATGGCATTTGGATGTCTAGCTTGAACTTCGCCAAACAATATACATTTATTTCACCTGCACAGTTTCTCAACAACTATCAAGTTTTGTGCTTCTGTAGAGTACAACTTCAGTAAGGAATTCTCATTTAACAGATTCAAAATTTAAGTTCAGCTACCAAATTTTTAGTAAATGTTCTGGATTCCTTCCTGGTTACTGCTGCCATAAGGACAAGAACAAAAGAAAAAGGACGTTTGGTTCAGCAACCTGTGGAACAAAGTGTGCCTGAGAGACATCTCATCCAAACCATCCTGCCTCTCTAAAGGACCCAGATCATGAAATGCTCATTTGCAAACCATCTTCTGGAAAGCTGAAACTGAGATTTCTTCCTGTCACAAAGTGGACTTTGTCCATGCAAACTCAAGTTTGTGCTGCTTCTTCTTAGTTGGACTTGGCATATAATTAATCAAATCAAATAGCACTTCAGCTAGAATTTATCAAGGGGTATTTCTGTGATGTATGGCTATAAGCCTACATGATTGGAATTAAGTATATTTGCATTTGATTTGTAGACTGTAAGAAGACAATTAAAATCTACAAATAATATACCATGGATGGAAATAAGCGGGAAGTGTTGCCTAAGAAAAAGTCTAAAAGCAACTTAAATACATAAAGTAGTTTTGTAGAAATCATTCTAAAGGAATAAAGAAATGTTCAAGTGATTTTATAAATTCTTATAAAAGCATATGTATCTTTTCCTTTAAAATCAGAATGGAAAAAAATAGGAAATTAGAATGGAAAAAACTCTTAATTCCAATTCCTTTCCTCTCCCACTACAATGTCTTTTTCTGGAGCACAACAGGGCCATTTTTCTGGGTAGCAATACGCAGATATTGGCAAAGGATTCAAGAAAGTATCTTGGAAGATAACCACAATACTCCTAAAATTCAATTTGCTGCCTTCTTAAAATAGACAGGACAAGCTGTAGAAATGGAATGCACTGAATCTACAGTCACATAAAGAGGAAGTCTTTCCATGCACACAAACTAAGTATGACCCAGCAATTTTTATGCCTGGACAACTGCACATAAAATTGTAATGCACAAATGTGCTATTATGTTTCTGCTTTTACCTTTTGTCTCCTCTTTTCTTTTCGCTTATCTTCAGTATCTTGTAACATTTTTTCTTTCCAAAGATCAAAAAAATAGGAAGGATCGGTATAAAACTTCAATCCATCTTTCTTATCATCCCTGGAAAAACAGTGGGAAAAAAGCTAAAAATACATGAATCAGTATGTTTTAAATCCAGAAAACTTACCTTTGATGATCATCCAAGCCTCAAGCCGATCAACAACAACCCCTACTAACTGGATGTCCATAAACAAATACCACCACTGTCCACAGCAGCAGCAAAAACACATCCTTTGGTCATAAATCCTACACATTTACCTTCCAATTAAAAATTCTTAATAATTAAATACACTGCAAATGCTCTGATATACCATTCTTAAAAAAATAAATTATTTATTGCAGATTGAGTTTTATACAGACACCTCACAACCTAGTACCTCTCAAAAGTTGAAGAACACAGTAAAACCCTGTTATCCACAACCCTTCAGACAAATTGCACTCATTTCATGAAGAACGATAATGAAAATGGGAAAAGAAAACAGAAAACACAGTCCTGCTTGCTGCTCTTGTACTCATCAGTAAGTAACCTGGAAAAGGAAGGGTACAGATTGTATGTATACCTGTGTATATGCTGGGGACAAGAGGGAAAATAGCGAGAAGGCAAATGCAACAAATACAGCTTTCTGGATAAAGACACCAAGGAAGTCAGTTTAGTGTATTTTTTTTTTCACTTTTTACATAATCAGTGGCCCTTTTTCTCTGATCCTGGGTTGACATGTAAGACTTGTGTTGAAACATTATTATTTTTGTTAGGTATGACTTATGATTTTAAGTGTGTCAATAGCAATTTTTGTTTCCATTAACAGGAAAGTCCTTGAAAAATCAAATCTCAATAATCAATATAGCTTTTCCCTTCTGCTATAATTATTCTCTGTATACAATTAGGAAATAAAGGGCAAAGTACAGGAACATAAACAATCAGTATTTCCTTACCTATAAGGTGAAAGAATATTCAGAGGTGGTGGTTTGTCACTCTGATTATAAATATCAGCCACTGGGTTCGGAATGCTGTTCTTTGAAACTACTTGCTGGTCTTGAACTGTTGAGCTCTTGAATGCTTTCTTCATGTTGATGTCCTGTAAGGATACTGTTACAAACAGAAAGACATTTACCACAGGTCTGAAACAAATTAAAGTGGATAAACAACGTCCATTTTTCACTAACTATTTGAAGTATTTTCAGCAAGATACAGAAAGACAGGTTTTTCCTTAGTGGATAATCCTGATAATATTTAAGCATAGAGGCATGCAAGAATTACCATAATAAAACAGATTTAAGTCTCACTTGGTCCAGAACTTCACTTACAATAATGGGACCATGGACTGTGTCTTGGCAGATGATGCAAGAACGCATGCAGATGTCCAACTATTTCCCCTTTTTATAAGGTTTATCCTGGAGTTCTAACAGCAGAAAGCCTGGCTTTACAACTGAAATGCAAGGTCTGGTATTCCTCTAACAGAGTGTGTTTTATAATTACACATGGTATCCATACACATTCCACCCCATCTCAGTATAATTAAATTACAGCTGCAACAACCTCCTGTGAGAGACAGAGTTCCACTTATTTTACTCTCTTTCAACTCCTAAGTCTTCCCATATAACTGAACACTCCTTGCTCTTAAGTTTTGCTCATGTCTCTACAGAGAGAAATACTTGCACTCTCGTATTTTCATTTCATCTTTTCACATACACAGCTCTGGGGAAAACGACACCAGGCTTTTCATTCTTTCTTTTCAAATGAAATACTTAAGTTGGTTTTAACTGTTCCTGTCACTTCTATCAAGACTTTCTTTCACTCTTAATACAATTTTTCATGAGATGCAGCAATCATCGTTAAAGAAGATCCAGTTAAAGGCTGATCACAATTTAACAGTGGCGGTAAGCTCTTGATACCATCTTCCACTTCTAAGCACCCTGAAATACAGGTTTTAGACTACAGCTGAAGAGGATGTTGAACTCTTCGCTGGGTTGTCTACAATGACACTGACCACTTCTGGATTCAATCCAAGTGTTTTAGTAAGAGTGTAAGCTGTAGGACTTGTGCAAACAAAATGCACTGGTTTTGTCTTTTTTTATTCCCATTGACGTTTCATTTGATACTTCTTGCCCATTCATCTAATTTATTGAGTCTCAAGGACAAACTGTGAGAAATTTCACAAGGTAACTGAACAGTAATAGCCAAAAATGTACTCTTACTGATGACCTGAAAAAAGGATGAAATTTTACACTGGTATTGTTTGTCATGATGGACACCAAAATCCCACTCAGACTTTTCTGCCCAGCTATTTTTGTTATCTGTGATGAGGTCTTGCTTCTCATGCCAAGAATTACTTCGTTTCTTCTGTAACTTTTACAATAGCAAAAAACTAAAAATAGAATATTTAATGCATAATAGTCACTCCCCCATTCACATCATCTGAAGTACCAAAACATTTTTGAAAGTACTTTCTATTTAAACCTGCCTGTAAGTATAAGGTATTTCAGGCAGATTTTTTAGATGTATATATCTGAATTGTTTCATTCTTGTTTGTAGGAAGACATTCAAAAGGATAAAAAAAAATTTCTGAGGATTTTTAGAATAAGTTATTTATATGCTTTTGAAAACTTCACCTCAATTATTTTTAAATGTTTTTTCAACTGTAGTATTTTATAAATAAAATATTTTTATACATGTATTAGTTATAGCTAAGAATATAAAAAAATCACTGATGCAATCAAATCTGAAGGGCTTTTTAAAACAACCTTCCAATTGACATTTTGCTTAAATGCCGAAGCTATCCAGAAACATACTATTTCTGACAGTACAATGAATTATTATAAAGACTTCAACTTCTACAGTGAAATAGCTAATAAAATTTACTGCTGACACTAAGGTGACAGCAGTTTGTATATACAGCTTATTAATATGAAGCATGATTAGCAATGCAAGAGTCATAACTGCTGTCAATTTAAAATAAACACTGATTAAATTCTCAGTCCATACACTAGTTTCCCCTTCCAAATATTGCTTTTAATTATTCTCTGAGCTCTGAAAACTAGCTGGGTGGTACTGCATAACACTAATGAGACATTAATGAGGCATTTAAAAAAAAAAAAAAAAAAGGGGGAAAAAACCAAACAGCAGCAAAACCAAGATGAGAACTCCATTTCCAAAAGCACAGTATATGAATAACATCTAGTTTGCTTATAGTACCAACACAATAAGCCTCATAAACTAAGCTGACTAGTGATCCCATAAGAGCTTAGTTTATGTTCCCATATAGCTCTTGACTCCTAAGACAGCAAAATGCATGCGCTTGTACCAAAAAAATCAGAGTGGTTTAATTTGGTTTGGAGGGGACCTTAAAGATTATCTCATTCCAATCCCTCTACCATGGACAAGGACACCTTTTACTAAACCAGGTTTCTTGAGAGATAGGGCATCCACAGCTTCTCTGGACAACTGTGACAGTATAACAGTTAATATGTACCAAAACCATAAAACAATGACACGTAATAATTTCCAGACAATAACAAGCTAAAAAAGGAAGACTAAATATTACACTATTAAATATCAACAGTAAAATTTAATATTGGCACTAATAATTGGCACTACAAATATATAAACTACAAAAATCTGAATGGCAAGTAAAATATATAAGCCATATAAATAGCACTATTAAATATATCACAAGTAGCATTAACTACTACTGAGTCAATATTACACTACCATCCTGATATAAAAGGCTTACATTTTACTAAATGTCAGGAATTATCTAAACAGGAAGTACAGTCAGTGGCTAGCTCAGACATGTAGCATGGAAGCCAAGATGCATGTTAACAGCTTTTAAAGCTAGACAGAAATGCTTTAAATACCCAAAAAAGTGCTTTCAAACAATATAATGATATTACTTAAATCCTTTGTTTTTACTGTCTATTTAGGAAGTGAATGACCAAGCTCATAAGTGGGAAATATTTTTAAACGGAATACAGTTTCTAGTGAATAGAACCCCCTAAAGAATTTCACAAAGATGATCCAAACACAGTGCCTTGTTTAGATACAGAGTATTGTAAGATCTTTGATCACCACAGAACAGACACTACTAAGGTAGTTCGTGACTACCCTACCCTGAAATTAATAAGGACACTCAGTGTCTCAAACTTTTTCCAATATTCTGACTTACTAGCAGTAAGGTCTACATTTATTCATTTATGATTTACTATACTCACAAACTCCAAGTTCTCCCTGTGAAAAAGACAGCTTAATAGCTCCATTACTACGGGGGCTTCTTGACTCAAGAATATTTTTATTTGCTCTGCTAAAGTGATTATTCCCAGCTTGCCTTACTGAGACAACAAGATGAAATATTGGAACAGGATTACTTTGAAAAGACAGAGGTTATTGTGCAATTAAATACTGTGGTCTTGTCAACATCACTTCTGGCTGAATGCTTTCATGCAATTACCTACCCTCTTCCACTGTTGAATCCAGCTGGGTGACTTTGACAGCAAGGCGATCAATTCTGTCTTGGAGGGAATTTGCTCTGATGTAGAAGCTGTTGGCCTCATTAAACAATTCACCAAATATGTCTTCAGCATGTTTGCCTGTGTAAGAAAATAGACAAGAAAATCCCTTTGCTAGTGGCTTACAAAACACAAGATGAATGGCTTCAGTATCATGAAGTATAATAAAACAATAGCTGTAGGATCAGAACAGCGCAGTTTGTCATTCAGCAAAATCTGGGGCAACAGATTTGTAAAAAAAAGTCAAAACGCACCATAAATTCTGTCTTAAATCTGTTCTTCTGGACGTCCTGGTTAGCAGTCTTCTTAAAAACACAGGGAGACTTGCAAATTCTAATCCTTATGTAGCTGAACTAGTGCCAACTGACAGACAACTGAGCATTAAAACCTGCCTCTGATGAAAAGGCCTAAAGTTACTGCAGTCCATAAAAGCTTCTGAAGTACATTTTGAAACTAAAATCTTGCAATCCATAGTAGCTAAGATTTAATTTTAAGCATAAGCACAGGCCAACATCAAAATTAAAGCAGAGCGAAACAGATAAAAACCAGGATTCTCCTGCAAGGCAGCCCACTTACCTCTGCAAATGCTGACTGCATACGCTGCTGTCCCTGGAGTCATTTGAGAGAGGATCAGAGGGCATTGACCACATTTACCCATGGTCTCACTGGACTTGGTGCACCTCCTTTTCAGCCTCCCTTTCACCTGCTGTATTGTATGTTCTCAATCACTGTGAGAGCGGACAGTCCAGTCCAGATCACCAAATCACTGAATCAATTAGGTTGGAAAAAACCTCTGAGATCATTGAGTCCAACCTATGTTCAAACACCATCACATCAACTAGACCATGACACCAAGTGCAACATCTAGCCTCTCCTTAAACACCTCCAAGGAATGGTGACTCCACAACCTCCTCAGCAGCTCATTCCAATGTCTAATCACACCTTCTGTGAAGAAATTCCTCCTAATGTCCAGCCTAAACCTCTGCTGGCACAGCTTAAGAGTATGTCCTCTCATCCTGTTGCCCAGGAGAAGAGGATGACCCCCGCGAGGCTACACCCTCCTTTCAGGCACTTGTAGAGAGCAGTAAGGTCCCCCCAGCCCTCCTTTTCTCCAGGCTAAAACCCCCCAGCTCCCTCAGCTGCTCCTCAGACTTGTGCTCCAGACCCTTCACCAGCTTTGTTGCCTTTCTCTGAATTCACTCCAGCACCTCAATGTCCTTCCTGAACTGAGGAGCGCAGAACTGGACACAGTACTCAAAAGTGTGGCCTCACCAGTGCCTAAGACAGATCTGCAGCCTCAGGCCCTTCCCTGAAAGCGTCACAGTGAGCAGAAGGTGCCACATGATAAACCAAATCCCTCTCTGATGAACACATCATTGTGCATGGCCATTCCTTTCCCAGTCCTCCCACAGAACTACTCATCCACAGTTTGACTCTCTTCATGCCCCAGTTCACAACTCTCATCCATTCTAGATCAGTGGTTCTGGATCCTCAATTTAATACTTTGCCTCCCCCAGAACTTCCCCGACAAATTTCAGATTCCACCCAAACTCATTGCTCCCACTCACTGAACTGATGGTCCCTCCTACCAGATACTGCTATTTCATTTAAGATGTCTCCCTCTGCAAGTTCTGCAGCCAAACCCCCTCAAGAAATGCTTGTAAAAAGAAAAGTCCTGCCTCCTGCATTGAACCATGCTTTTCGAACAAAAATAAATTTTAAAACCCTACTTCTGAATTAAGTTCATCTTGTTATGACCTGTATCAAGAAGAGTCTGAATAGAAGAAATTGAAGGGGGGGGAGGGGTGCAAAGTAAAACTACCAAACAGTTGGAAGAATATGGAATATGCATTAACCACATAAATGAGAGGGACTTCCAAAACAACAGCCATTATTGTCATTTTAAGGTGGGTCCAATAACCAACCTTAATACTTCACAAAGAAAAGTAAAAATACAATGAAAATTTCAGTTTAGATCCTATCCTGTGAACATCTGGAGATAATAATTCAATGTAAAAAAAATGGCCACACTTAGGAAGTCAACAGGACAATCTGCCCCTTTCTTGGATCACTAACCTGGGGGAAGGAAACACCAACTAGAATAAAACATTATCGGAAAGCACTGTTTGTGAATCGCAAGAAAAAAAAAGTGATTGCCTTCGAATGAAGGACTTTACCAGTAATAGTTTTCATTACTACCTGTAAGATCAGCCAATAACTAACCCAAAAAGTTAGGATATGTCAGTGTATGCAAGCTCTGCTTCATGTATTTGTGGAAGGTGGATAAGAAAGGTATGCTGTCTGCCTGCACCTACTCTCCTCCCCCTCCAAAACAAAAGCCACACACAACCACAGAATAGCTGAAGTTCAAAATCATCTGGTCCAATTCCCTGCTCAAAGCACAATGAGACAGAGCAGACTGCCCGGGACTCTGACCAGCTGGGTTTTGAACACTTGCAAGGACGGAGGCTCCACAACTCCACTGGGCTACCCATGCCAGTGTTCAACCACCTTCACACTAAAGGTGTTCTTTAAGTGTTCCCAGCAGCTAGTTGAAATTCACTTCAAATCCCCACTTGATTTAGTTGTTCCAAATGAAGATGTTATTCCAAGCTATGGAAAAAAAGAACCTTTTCAACTCTTCAGCTAAATAAAGCAGTTATTACATTCTTCAGCCACCAGTATTCAGAGCTCAATCAATTTTAATAGATGTTAGTTTATGTTAATATATTGAAATCAGCCTGCTGAGGGAGGACTGCCACATTCTAGGATTAAACACATCACCCCTAGAGAAGTCAAGGAGATGGATGCTTGTCAGTTATCTTTCAGAAGGCAAAGTGGGAACATTCTTCTTTTAATATTTGATTTTTTTCTTCAACTTACTAGCCTAGAACACATGAAAGACAGATTGTCAATCTCTTGTCTGTGAAAACAGTGACATAGTAAAGCAGTATTGGACATGCTGTTGTGATCAACATGAGGCAGTAAGTTTTAGAAAAGTAATACTTCAAGTGTTTTCTATGTTGCCATCTCTTAAACTAGATTTTTAACAAAACAGAAACAAGTAAGAAAAAACCCCCCATCTTTCAATTTAAGAGCTGATTTTGGTACTGTAAGACAATAATTTAAAAACAATAGGTGTTGCCCAATATGTAGCCAACCTATACATTAATTTAAAAATCCAGCAATGAAATTATGCAGTCTTTCCTTCTAAGGTTCTGACTACAGAAGACAGTAATTCCACCCACCCATTTGTAGCTGGATTAACTAGAAACATTAAAATCATGGTTTATCCCTCCTCTTTTTTTAAAGATGCAAAAGTGGCAGGCTGTTACTGACTAGGTCTTTATTCTGATCTCCTTTCTCACAGTACCTTTAGCATGATACTTAATGGCAAAAAAGCAACCTTTCCTACACAACCTGATTCAGCAGTACTACAGTGGAGAGTGACACAGGTGGATGCGGCATGCTCAGGCCTGCATGAAAACTAGTGAAACTGAGCCAATGGCCAATCTACCCAAGAAAATACTAGGAAGCAAGTTGGTAGATGTTGCTCTCTGCATGAAAGAAAAAGTCTTCCAAGTCTCCACAAACTACACTTCCTCCATGGTACTTGGAGGTACAGGCTGCAAATGCTCCCTGTCCTTCCCCTCCAGTAGATTCTCTCCTCCCAAGTGGAGGTGCATCTCCTAGACAAGATTATGCCTTATATAAAAGTGCACAGTTTCATACAGAATGCTGCTCACTCTGTCTGTGCTCAGAGCCAGCTGGCTGGAAACGAACCCAAATCTGAAAACATAATACAGAAAAAGCTCTCCTGAGAGCACATTCCCTTTGGATAGGAACTTGTTCATGTCTCCTGAAAAGAGCAGAGACAGAAGCAAGCCAAGTCTGTATGCAACAGTATAGACCTGCCAGTTTTTAAAATCCACACTGAACTCACAGTGCAACACTAAAAAACCAGTGTGACTGCAAGATAGACCTGAACTTGCTCACTCTATGCCTCAAGCTGTGGGAACACCAACCAGCTCTGATGCTGTCAGCAGGACGTACTATTTCAGCTCCAGCACAGCATTCTTCTGTGATCATTTCCTAGCTCCCAGTTGGCTCAGAAGACAGGCAAAGCAAATGCTGTCTGCAGAAAAAACCCTCTGCAAACATGACATATTTCAGACTGTGGATGAGAGTGGTGATACATTTCACTTGTTAAATACCACGTATTCATCTGTTAAGACTAAGGACACATCATTTCTTTGCATAGATCTTTAACTTGACACTAACAGAACTTTAGGGGCTGTCTACAAAGACTTCAGACAACCCTAGAAATCCGCTAAGGGAAAACTGCAGGATATGAATATAAGTAGTCAGTTCCTCAGCAACAATCACAAGAGGATCTAAATACACAGTATAACAGATTAGCCCCGAGACCAAATCTGCATAAATGAAACCTGTATACATTCCTAGCAAGTCAGACAAGCAAAAAGTGTATTATCCCATACTCGGACAATCATTGCACAATACCAAAACAAGGTCTTATCACATCTCCTTTAGTATAATTAGAACATCAGCCATTCTTCTCACTTTTCTGAAACTTAAGGATGTCACTACTAAGCAACTGCCTGAGAAAACAGTAAATGAAACTCAATGACAATGCAAACGCAAATTAACTCTAAATAACATTAGACGCTAAATCATCAGCTGCTGTTCAAGAAACGTCAGAGGATCACCTGGAAGCTTATCTGAAAATAGTAACTCAATGTTTAGCAACAATCCAAAGTCTACAAGTTCTTAGGAAAATAATGATAAAACAGATGTCTATTTTAAATATGATCTTAAGTCCTCAACACTCCACCTTAAAAAACCCACAACATACCCTAGCTTACATATCCAAAGCAGAAATAACAGTGATCAGAAATACAAAGTGGTTTCTATTCAAAAAGATCACTTACAGATCAGGACACTTCAACCTGGAAAAGATATCACCAGGAGAACAGGATAAAATAAAATCCCAAATTATTGTGGAAATGCACATGATGAAAGCACCTTTCATTACTTTTCCTTAGACCAGAATGAGAAGGTATCAAAAGGAAGAAACAGGTCAACTTCTATTGTGAGACATTCTGCCACAGGTCACTGGGCAAGAAAAAGGCGCAACCTCTATTTCAACAGATCTCAGCAACACCACAGATGATAGTTTTACAAATGCTCATTACATAGGATGATTCAGATGGACCTCCAGCTCAGAAAAATCCCTAAATCACTGACTACTGCAAAGAGGAAATGCTGTGTTTCTTGTCCTCTTTCCCTAAGCAAAGGCTTTTTCCTATCATCATAAACTGAACACCAGTGGGCCCCACAGTCTGAGCTCCATACCGACTCTCGGTCTTAAACCACTTCAATCTACAAAGTGAAGCAACTGATGAAGCAGTAATTTCTTTTCTAGGACCAGCGTTATCAGCACAAACAACAGCTGCTGATTGTTAAAGACTGTCTGAAAAACAGCTCTTATCCCTTTCATTAAAAATATTGTTCATCTTGCAAACGCTCCAGTCGTGCTTCTAGAATTGCAAGTGGTGGTGTCACCTGACAGGTGTGGTGTGTAGGCTATTCTGTAGAGAGCTGATGTTAGCCTGCTTCAACAGTAGCCTGCAGGCTTGCTCGGCAAATGGCATCCTTTCAATGCGCCTAATTTCATTCATATGAATTGAGCACACATACATAAAAAAGAGAAAGCTTAGGAAATATTAGCACATTACAAAAAACTAAAATTTCAGTCAAATGTGTCATCTGATGCCAACAGGCAGAAGAGTTTGCTGGCTCAATCCTGTAGAACTGAAAGGCAAGAACTCAAGTGTTGGTCTTGTTTCTTGCGCCGATTTCTCTCACCTCTCACCTTAGAAAAAATTCTGGTTTTCTGTGCTCCAGTTTTTTGGTTGGGGCTATTTCTGGTGGTGTTTTTTTGTTTGGTTGGTTTTTGTTTATTTGCTTTTTTGTTGATTTGCTTTTTGGAGTGGAGTTTGGGGTGGGGGAGAAGACTGGGTTGGGTTTTTCGCTTCTTGAATAAACTTCAAAATATAGAAGAGTGTAAAAGCAATGAAATAGCATATTATTACAATACATAAGTGGTAATTTCCCATGTCATAATTCTGCTATTTAAAACAATACATCTTAAAGCTTTTCATCTCTTTGGTTTTTCATCACCAATCAAATACTTGCAGGAAGTTACAGATACTTACTTAAGCTGCTTAGCTGGCGTATGATAGCAGCAAGGGTGCTGTTCGTTACACATTCCAGTTCACTTGTAATTCCCTCTGGCAGAGCTCCTCGGCAGAGATGCCGTGGTTCAATGTTCCTTTTCACCAAAGGCATGGCTCACAATCTGGAATTTACAAACAAATACATATGACATTTACAAAAACGAAATTAAGAGCTCTGAATCAGTGTAGCACACATTCAGGCTTTTTTTTTTCCAAAAAATACTTCACCTTTCTTCTTTTAAAGCCCTTGCTTCAGCCTTCCCACTGTAAGATACTGTGCAATTCCTACCAGGGCATTGGAATCGTGCACTCATGCCAGAATATGACGAGAGCACTGCAGAGCAGCAGAGAATACAGGCAACATAGGTAATATATGCTTTTTGCCTTAGATTTGGTGTAAGATTTACTGTATGCACAGACTTGTGCTGCAGTTCCAGAATCTGGACTTCAGTGCACATTTGCATTTATAAAAAACTGGCAGTCCCCACAGGAATGGCAGGAAAGGTCGCTGTCTGGAGCAAGCTGGCATCCTGCCTTGGCAAGCTGGTCACCAACAGACCAACCAAGCACTACAGCCCCCGATTATGTTGGACACCGACCTACCCCAGCTCTGACAGTTTTCAGTAAAAATGATAAATTCACCTGACACATAAAGGCAAGTGCCTCTCAGAATTAGGCTGCATGAGGAAGAAGATGGCTTTCCACAGGTGGTGCTGTATGGCATTCTGAATGGGATAAGAGCATGCACTGAACAGCATTTGGGAACACGCCAGATGCAGGAAGACATTTTATCTGAAAAAACTAACGTCGTCAGAATTGGTTTTCTTGGAAAAATGAAATAAATGAGGATAGTGTCTTGGTTCCAGCTCAGACCAAGGGGAGGGATCAAGACATTGTATTATTTGATACCATCTCACCTCATTGCCAGGGGCAGGGAAAAGGGATTCCTCTCTCATTTCCAAGAAGCACTGCATTCCTCCACCCTTAGGAGCAACCTGGCTGCAGTTAAGTCAGGCTCTGCAGCGAGCACTTTTGCACGTGCATCATTCTCTCTTTTTATGTACTTTTCTTATTAATATTGTTGCAGCTACAGTTTCTTTTCTTATCTCATTGCTGTTTCCAGTAAATTGTTTTTATCTCAAGCTGCGATCTTTGCCTTTTGTGCATCCAATTCTCCTCTCTGGCCACCCGGGAGGGTGGGAGGCAGAAGAAGGGGAGGAGGGGAGCAAGCAAGTGACAGTGTGGTTTGGAAAGTCTCAGGGGGAGAACTAAATTGTGGAGCACCATTCCTAAACCACGACAGATGGGGAAAACAAATACAAAAAGAGATCTCAAAGCACCACAAAAGGGCACAATGGCATAGAAAACACTGTCCTGCAGAGAGCAAGGATGCCCGAGTGAGAGAGAATTCTCTCAAATGGAAAGCAATATAAAACAAAAACATCTAAAGTGGTTTTCTTTAAAATGACATTAACACAATAGTCAACGTGATTACATTTTTAACACTGACAATTCAATGTCCATGTACTACTCATGAATAATATTCTGTTTAAAACCATGTGGCATGGAAATTGCTGGAAGAAGGAGTTACATTATTACCAAGGACATAGTGCATTTGGGAAAGACTTAGCTGAAAATTTCGGTTTTACTGTATTATAGCAATTAAAGTAGCCTTTCAATTTCTCTAATTAAAATCACATTAGTAAATTTAAAAAATCTTTTTGCCTTTCAAATGTTGCACAGTAATTTTTGTAATGACTTCCTGCCTGAAGATTTAAAATATTTTATCCTCAAGAACATTTCTAAAAGCTTAACAACCTTAATGAACAAAAAGCAAATTATTTAACTGGAGGACTATTTCATAACAGGTCAGGAAGGAACAGGCTCATGACTTCTAAGCAGTAGCCTTGAATTATATTTTACGTCTTTCTTAATATGAGAAAATTTGAGTATGTCAGAATTTAAGGTTAGCTGAGTTTGCTAAATTTTACACAAAACATCAGAGGTAACAGTGGAACAATTTCTATATTTGATAAAAAAACTTCCAGATTCTGTTCTACACTTTTGTATTCCTCTACAAACAGATGAATTTCACAATACTACTTCATATCCATTGCAGACATTTTTCTGAACTCGATCAAAGATAAGTCAAAACTGGAAATTCACTTTTACTGAAGAGCAACATCTAGCACCAACATTCTGCAAACAAGCTAATGCATTGGAGCTATGAAATAGAAGTCATTATGAGGAATTCTTTCACTGTAATGTAAATGTTACAGTGAAAATACATTTCATATAAACATAATTTGTAAGAAATAAATTAATAGGAGCATAAATTATTGCTAAATTAATTTTTTATATTAAAAGGCCACCAGAATAAAGCCTGTTTTTCCCATTGCTTTCTGTCTAGCATTCTCAGAGCTGCCCCTCTCTTACCTTTTAGAGTTCACCCAACTTCCTCACTAGCCCACACAACACCCTGGGCCCAGTCGGAACCTGGCTGCACACTGTCCAGTTAATTGTCTGCTACCTCTTGAAACACCTACCACACCGAGTACAATCAGAACGCCTTCCACCAGGAGCTCTTATTCAAGTCCCTTCTCCACATAATGTTCTTTCTTGCCTGTAAAAGCTAACTTGAACAAAACATACAACTGCAATTGGAGCTTTTCGTTTTCTTGTCATTTCCTGATGAAATGGCCCAGTGTGTTCAAGAGCTACCAGGGGAGTGACAGACCAACACAAGAAATCCAATTTCTCTAAAGAGCAGGCTAAAGCACACACCAGGGCTGAAGGTAGGGGAAAATAAACAACTTTCATATTTGAATGCATGATTTAAATTATTATGTAGCAACCTCATTTCAGTCTGAAGTTTAATTCCAGAAGGTAAACTGAACACTGATGAGTAAATATATGCAACAAATTAAGCAATCCACTACCTGCTCCTGATCAGAGGAAAAGAAAAAAAGAACTCTGCAACTGCAATAAGTTTCTTCTAATTTAAAACTTTTACCTAACTGAATTAAACATTTACAGACCTATTCAGATACTCGCCCATTACTAAGTATAAAGCTTGTGTCCTTACTACTAAAGCACAACCACCTTTTTCTTCACCTCACACAACTCAGATGAACTTCATCTTTTTTAAAGAAAATGCTGAGAAGTGAGGCTAAATTCATTTCAAAAATCTGTGTAGCAAGAGATTAGACAAGAAATCAAGACAAAACAGGCCTCTGAATTACAGGGTCTTCATGAGACACAAGCAGACTGAAGGGAGTGTGTTACCAGGAGCAGAAAACAAGAATTTGCAATGGTAATTCCACATTCATCTTCCACCTGTTTTGAGTTGCACTCAGTCCCAGTTTCCTCCTAGACAAGATATTCACTGTGATGTCACTATATTAAATATACTGGCATTTAGAAATCATATTCAATTTTGCAATACAGAGGTTTAATAACTTCTGCTCCCTTCTGCTGTGGTTTAACCTCAGCCAACAGCGAAGCCCCACACAGTTGCTTGCTCCCTCCCACACCAGCTGGATCAGGGAGAGAATCAAAAGAGTAAAAGATATAAAACTCATGGGTTGAGATAAAGACAGTTTAATAGGGAAAGCAAAAGCTGCTTACGCAAGCAAAGCACATCAAGGTATTAAATCACTGCTTCCCACAGGCAGGCAGGTGTTCAGCCATCGCCAGAAAACCAGGGCTCCATCATGTAACTGTGACTTGGGAAGTCAAACTATTGCACCATCACTCCAAACAACCCCCCCTCCTTCCTCCTTCTTCTCCCTGCTTTATACACTGACCATGATGTCACACAGTCTGGAATATTCCCCTGGTCATTTTGGATGGCCAGTCCCAGCTGTGTCTCCTCCCAATCTCCCAAGCACTCCTAGTATTCTCCTTGACAACGTCAAAGTAAAATAAACAGAAAAGGCCATGGCTCTGGGTAAGTCCTACTCAGCAATGAGATCTCTGATTTATCAACCCTGGGGTGAGCACAAATCCAAAACACAGCTCCTCCTAGCCCCTGTGAAAAAAATAACTCTACCCGAGCCCAAACCAGAACACCTTCTATCCACAAGTAATTGAAAAATCTAACACAAATAAATTATTCTTTTCAAATATTGTGTCAATGCAGTAGATTGGTCCCAATCCTAAATTGGTAGTTTTTTTACTCATTTTACCCCAGTTAAGTACACAATGAAACCAAAGACTTACAATTTGGATAAATAGGTTCATCTCCACAGTAAGGCCACCCTATGCCTGACAGCTGCCTTTAAACAATCAGCTGCATCTAGCACAAGAGAAGAAGAATCTAGAAAGATGCTATATTGCACATATACAACTGGCTGAAGCGGAAATGTATGAGACACTAGTGTCAGACCAGAAAAATCAGAGGAGTCAAAAGGGGAGAAAGGAAAAACTAAGAGGGTGAGATGTCGCCACTAAACCCACGCATGCCTCATTGGACATGGATCAGATGCGACATCTGGCTGGAGTGAACTCTGACTGGAGTACAAACGGACACTGCTCTCCAAACCCTCCAGGCATCAGCAACTCGATTTCCACACACATTCTGAAAGGACAGACATCAAAAGCTTGAATTAGCTTAGATCAACCCATTAAAATTCAGATTTTGCATGCTTCCTCAGTATTCTCACCTCCCTTTCTCTTCTTTCTCTCTCCCCCCTCCCATAACAACTTGCATAACAACTCCATAACAACTTGACTTTTGTCTTAAAATTAGAAATCACTTATCCCAGTAGTCATTGCTGTAGAGGCAAGTGTGGTACAGAAAGACTTAATCAAAGCATTTTTGCTTTTCTTTGCCTGCTTCCCCTGCAGCCACAGAAGTACCACTCCAGGTCAACTCAGACCACCTTCCCCTGGACAGCAGCTGTTAAACTGCAAGAAGTCTGACACTGCCTTGGCAAGTCAGATTCTTAAAAAATCATGTAGAAAGCAGATGTACAGTAACAAACTCGAAAGATGACAAACACCATGTGCAATCTTTCCAAACAACAGCAGAGCACAGCTATTACAAGAGACAAGCTAGATTTTTCAAATATTTGAGCTACTGGCAAAAACTCGAAGTATCAGCTGTTCCCCAAACCTGCCTTTTGTCCTTTCACATCCCCAAAAAGGCACTGAAATATACATGAGTGCTAAAAATATGTACCTGAATTTCATGGTTCTTTATTTTAAGTTCTTTACATACTCACTAATACCACAAAACAAATTCCAATTCATTAAACAGTCTCTCTACTTGTGAATGTTTACTTACTACATTTTCTCAAAGACACTGTTCAATCCCTTTTTTAAGCTCTTCGGAGGTTTCTTCTTATATCCTTTAGTAAAATATGACAAAGCTGAACATTTTACCATGAAAAAGAGTTTACTATACATCAATTCTAAATTTGCCCTGAATACAGACTATTCTTTTCAGAGAGCTTTAGAGCTTTCCATTGATGAATCTCCCAGATCTCTATAAAAAAAGAACATACTATGATTCTCCTTCTATGGAGAAGAAAAACAAGACAGACTGAATACGCAGCCTGCCATGAGTAATGTACCAGATGGGATTCTATTCAAGATTAAGCACCTAAATTTGTATGACTACATATATATGAGCTCAGCAGAAGCCAGCAGAAGCCCAGAGAGTAACCAAACCCCTGCATCTCTTGACAGATCCAAGAACGACACGGTGAGCTCAAGTACCTCATGTGTAAGCTCTGATAGGCACTCACCTAAATTTCAATGTCTGATTCTAGAAGTGCATTTCATCTCATCAAAATGAGAGAAATACCATTAGTTTCCTCCCATCAAGCCACACAATCAAATTACACTATCTCCTAATCACCATCTCCATGTCTAGGGTATTTCAACATTTAAAACCTTTACAGAAAGTTAAGTTTTCCCAAATCTAATGTCCTAGCAGTCAATTCAACATACAATTTCCATCTCTGAATGGCTCCCAATTTGGTAATATTGCCTATTTTCCTGTTCAAGTTTGTAATTCTAGATAGTCTGCCATTACCCACCTTCGTGATTCGTGTTTGTGCTAAACGGAAATAGAAGGGAAAGCAGAAAGATGACAGACCCCAAGCACCAGGTTTGGAGATGCTCTCCCATATCCATTTTTTTTCCTCATGGAGGTGCCATTATCACAGATCTCCAGGTCCTCCAAAGGCTCTTCATCCTTCCCAAGACAAAAGGAAAGGGCTACATGGAGAGCAAACACTGCTATCTCTCTTATCCTAATGGAAGGAAAGGATGCCTTTAATGCATGCTCCTTTCTGTTTTTTCCTTATCCTAAATGACTGAGAACCTGATGTTTGTGAACCTTTCTTACTTGCCATCTCTGAATGTCATTTACTACATGATCAGTAATGACAAGTTAAAAACAAATAAACCGTAACTAGCATATATTCTGAATTCAAGGTTCATCTGATGCCATCCATCTGTACTTTTAAGTTTTGTGTTTGTTGTTTTTTTAACTGGCTTCATTCTAACAAGAATCTGAATCCACATTTTGTATACTGCAAAACAAAACAGAATATTTAGCCATCAGTTATTGTTTAACAGTGCTCTCTAATACCCCAGAATTTTTTATCAAAAGGAATCCAAACAAGACTAATTTTTAATAGTCTCTTCTAGCTATTTAAGTTCTATCACATGTGCAATTCCTCTCTCAGTCACATTACTATGTAACGAGTATCAAAACAAAATATAGTTTTACTAAACCCCAATCATGCTTTAACTACTGATGTCTTAGGTACCAAGTAGTTTACGTTTATTAGAGTTACCCCAGTCTAAGGGAGTGTATTTTTTAGTTAATATACAGGTTTTTTCATGTTTTACATAATTTTTAATGCAACTCTCTTGATTTTGACAGGAATTTGTGGATGCAAGGGCAGACTTTTTATACAAATAAGCACAGTCTAAAAGAATTCTATTTCCTAAGGATAACTAAAAATCAAGAACATTTCTTATCCACAACAAACCACATCTTTCAACAATATATGTAGAGTGAAATGCCTAGAAAATGTCTTCCTCACTACAATTTAATATATAGCCAATTCTATCACCACCGTTTTCACAGATCTGATTGCCAGGTCTACATGAAAGGAATGACAGTCAAGGCTGGAATGAAAGCAGGCTTTTTTTTTTCTCAGTATCAGAACACCACTTCTGATCTTCCTCTCGCATCGTACCAATCCAAGTATTAGTGATGATGAAATGGGCACAGAAATCCCTAAAGCTATTTTGTTTCTTTAACAGAGCTCTTTAATGTCTGTTGCAATGAGCTGTTTCTGAAGGTTCACCAACTTGGATGGTTGTTTTGTTTTCTTTTCTTTATTTGGCAGAGTTTTTTGTCTGTGCTGAGATCTTCAGGGCAGATTTTATGGTCCAGTGACATTATGAAGGAAATCAAGACATTAAACAATGACAAGAGAAAGGACAACAGGAGAAGGGATGGTAATCAGTTTTGCTTATCTGCAATCTAAAATTTTATGGATGTACGTTTTCCTAGTCAACCCTCCACATCTCCAAAAAACAGAGATATGTAAGAAGAAGAACAATAGTTACCTCTGCTAACACAGTGGGCCTGCAACACGGAAGTTTGCAGAACCATTAAAAGGTGAACGTATTCCTTCAGGAATTTCCACTAATTAAAAAGTTGAGAGAGAAAAAAGTAAACAGATCTTCACAGTAGTGAACATTTACAGGTACTTTAAATTTAGTCCTCAGTATTTCACATTAACTATAAACATGCATAGAAAAGATAACATTCACAAATGCAGAAAAAGAGGCCCTGAGGATGATTCCATCTAAAATTAAGTAGCTATTTTTTCCTTGACAATACAGACTATAATATAAAAGGCTTCAAAATATTATCAACAACTATGAAGTCAGAAATTGACTTATTTTCTCTGCAGCTTCCAGGATGAGTATTTTGGGGTCTTTTTCCCTTTGTTCTACAACCCATGTTTGCACTACCTGTCCACTGTAGCTCAAGATGATCTTTGGGCACCTGCCATTCTTTGACAGTGTCAAAGGTCTCATCAACTTCTGCTTAAACGCTTGTGTCTACAGTTCACTGAAAGCAGGAGGCCCTCAATGAAGAAAAGACGACTGGGGGACCACTTCAAAGTTATTGCATTACCTTTTTCCACTCAACAGAACTGTAACATTGCAAAGCCACAATCCCAAGAATCATTTTTCCCATTTGCAATACTTTTCACAGCAGTTTCCAAGGAAATAAAAACCTTATCATCATAAAGTACAGACTGATTATGATGAAGTTTCATGTCCTGCTCCAGAATAAGGGATCACATACATGACACCAAATTAAATGGCTTCATCACTGTTCAAGGAAGAAATAAAGGTATTTCTCACTCTCTGCTAATGAAGCCACTTAACTGAAGGTTAACACTGGTTTATCTCAATTTCCAAGCATGCAACTTTTCAGGCCCAACAGCAACATACCTATGGAATATAGAATGTATTTCCTGTATTAAGTTCCCACTGTTCAAATTAATGGACTTTGCCATTTATACTCACAGCATTTTTTCCACTGCCCAATATGCAAAAATTACATTGGATTTTTTTACTCCTGTCACTTAAATTTTTATACTTTTTAAAGATGTCTTATCATTTTCATAAAAATACAGGAAAAGCATAGACACAGTACATTTTTCATGTTGAAGTACTTTTTTTTTTAAAACACCAATATTTACATAATTCCATCACCCCATTTCTTCATAGGATAACCCCAGAACATCTATGCACATCCCTCAACTAGGTTTACACTCTTATTTTTCTCATGCTTATCTTTATTCTGAAAACTGGGATCTGAAAGCTGAGATCTTGGGTTGTGTCACTTTCTTCTGATTACCTTCTCCCTTATAACAGCTTACGGCACTACAGCAGTATTTTCAGTCTTTAAGCATCTCATTTTCAAATAGCCTTCCTGAATCTGATTTCAGATTTCCATTCCTAAAAATTCTCTTCATTGAAAGAAACACAAAACAATGCAAGAAATACACTGTAGTACCACTGAACCTGTGTGTTAAGCTCTGAAATACAATTTCTCCTTCACTAATGCATTTCAGTCTTCCTTGACACACAGTGTTACTCTGATATCTATTCAGCAATAGATTTGCTTACCTGAAATCTAACAGAAGTTCAGAGTGCACAACACAATAGCTTGCTGTACTGAATCCAATCACTCTGCCAGCATCAGATCCACCCACCCTTTTCTGCTCATTCTGTATCAGAATACAGATGATCCAGGGCACCTTCACACATGACTAGAGTCTCTCGCTTCTAGACCACAAGCTGTCCTTTCTCTAACCAAAATTTTGTTCATTAAGGCAAAACACTCATTACACTGTATCTCAAAAGATGGAAGGCCAAAGGGTACTAAAGAAATCCAAGTGAGCAAACAGAAAGACATCCACACATGGTACACTTGTTGCTGTAAAAAAGAAAAATTCAGGGTAAAAAAACAAAATTTCATGAAGATCATGAACTGAAAAGCCCTGGAAATCATGTACAGAAGTTTTTTCACAAATAAGTAAATTTGAATCTGTTTTAACAGAATGCTATTACCTGACACTATGCTTAATGGTAAAAGGTAGTCAGTCGTATCAATACAGCTGAATGGGTCTAAGTCCAGTCTGAATACCATTACGTTTATTAATTGTCTTAGGTAAGTCACATTATCTCTTCTGCTTTCTTTCCATAGCCACGTGAATGATCTTAGCACACACGGAATCATGAGACCTCACATTGTTTCTTTCTGCTGAACAAACAGTGACCAGTTTAAAGTATCAACAAAAGATGCCGACACATTAATCTTGTTCTTAGCGTGATGGCTGCTCATCCTGCTCATAGTCCCTTCCAGATGGCTCGGTGTGAAAGGGATGGTGGGATGGGGAACAAGGAATATTCCATGCTGTTCTGAACATCTGTTCCACTGCATTCATACATTTTAAAAAAAACAATAAAAACCTTACTGCCACTATCAGTTTTACTATTTCAACCTAATACTGCTAGACTAACACCAAATACAGTGTAAATGTTATACATGCACATGAGAAAGGAAAAAAATCTCTTTTCAAATCGCATAAGAGCATTTGTTTCATTTTTGCTATCTTAAGAACGGACTTGTTTTAATCACGAAGTACTTGTGCTGCACTGAAAACACGGTTTTCTTTCATATGACCTTTCTGCATTATACCCCAAGAACTTATTATCATCCCTTCTTCTGTTCAAGCAAACAGAATTGTACTGAGTCACCATTTGTTTCCCCTTGGTTTTACTATTTGTCTTTACTGCAAAGACAGTGCAGTATGTTGGAGCTTGTTTAAATTATATTAGTCCGGTTTGGCACAGCAGCTAAAAAATACTTTGCTTGTGCATATAAAGAAATAGTGGTAGCCCTTTGTTTTTAAAGCAGAGTTGAAAGAAACGAAAATATAAATACCTTACTACAGTAGACTGTCTACCTCTCAAGTGACATTTACCCTTTAAAAACACCACCTCTTTCTTGAAAAGAAGCACCCAGCCAGAACTAGGAGAAACTCAGAACAGAGTTAAGAAAGAGGAGGAAGCAGTGCTTTGTCCTACAGCACAGGAAAGAAGACTTAGATTGATCATCTCCCCCTTTTGTATCATCTTGACATGTGCGAGCCATACGGCTGCTGAATTATTCAGCTCTTTGTACTTGGAATACCCGATGATTACATGTATGAAAATTTAGAAGTACTGAAACACTGACTGGAAAAGCAGCAGATTGTAAAATCTAATTTTGTTTTGACCTTTAGTACCCTAAATGGTAACATTCAGTGAGAAGCATAAACCGGATGAAGTCAAAAGGAACAAAATCACAAAGCAGCAGAGAGCTAGTTATAACACCAAGCTAATTAGGTCAGGAACAGCCCTCCACTAGCAGGTCGAAATGTTTCCAGATGTCATCTGGAAACAGGCTTGGATCTTAATCAGATGTGAGCAGAGTTTGTTATGCAGACAGAGCCACACAGTTCTCACTTTCCACAGCAAAACTCAGCAGCCCAGACAGCTGAGAAAATGTCTATAGGCCACTATCTCAAAACCCAAAAGTATTCCCACAAACTGGCTAAGATGAATTTAGCTTTGAAAATAAAACCATGGTTTTCAAGTAACTTGCTGTGTACTGCAACACCAGTGATTCCCGCCTGTTTAGTACCTGTTAATTTTCCTAGTATAGTAATACCATAAAGCAACAAATAATTATTTTTAAAAAAATTAAAATATGACAAAACCAAGAGAACTGCTATTTAATTAACATTGGTACTTAATTAACGATTAACCGGACCAGGATATTTCCTACCTGAAGGAAATTTCTTTGTTCCCTACCCACCTATTCCAGGATCTTTTTGGACTGCAGTCCAAAAAGCATCATTACAAACAAACTCCTTCTTCATCTATCTGACAATTAAAATAATAAGACAAAGAGTGGCTTTTCACGTCCCAATCTATTATACACCACTGACAAACTATTTTAAGTATGATTCTTTCAACAGTCTCTTGAACGATGGCATTAAACACCTTGCAGTGTTTACTTTAAGCCTGTTTTGGTTATCTGATGCACATTCTTTTAAGAGTCTAATTTAGAGTTATATATAGTCATATTTTTTCTATACTACAGAAATGGAAAAATTCTGTGACAAGAATCATTATCTCATAATTTCTTTACACTACTACACACAATTTGATGCTGGAACAACTCATAATAGAATATGAAAAGTCTGCAACTATAAACAAGCCTTTTCTTAGTGTTTTAGACTGCAATAATGTACAAGTAACTCCCGCAGACCATTTAAGGTACATTTCTCCCAGTCTTCCTCCTTCACAAACAGCAAGGGTCATCAGAAGCAAATGCCTTGATTATATAAAGAAAATCTAAGTTGCAGCTAGGCTTGCTGACTTACATTGATCCCATTTAACAGAGCCTTACTGGATTTAAAGTGCTCGAAATAACTGTCTGGGTCACAGTCCATGTGATAAAGGCCACCTGGTGAGGCCTCAGGAGCCCTCCTGCAGGGACAACATGCCATTCAGATCCTCCAGTGACCTCAAGCTAAACCAGAAGCAAATTCAGTAATTTGTTTCTCAAACTCCAATTAACCTTAAAGTGGAAGGGAAAGTAAAAAAGGGATCAAGGATTCCATTTTATGTCAAATAATGGCAATACACAGTGTTCCCCATTTCCCATATCTAATATTCACCATGAGAAACCTTTTAAAACAGAATTTTTCAGGAAAAAAAAAAAATCTGTTCTTAAACTGTTTTACCCCCAGTAGTTGATCTAAAATGTCCCAGAGAAGTGTTATGTTTTCATATAATTCAGTTAATCCAAAATTTAAAATGTCACAGGGAAGTGTCAAGTTTTCTTATAGCTCTTTTCCATATAAGAAATCCTCTGGATATCATTTATGCATATACGCAGAAGTACAGCTTGTGTACATTTATGTTCTATATATACACACGCAATTTATACACATTTATTATACATATGACACACAGAGATGATGGAAGAGACCAACAATGTAGGCCAAACAGCAAAAGAAAAAGCACTTAAGATTAATGTTGAATTGCCATGATAATTCTCCACCTCTACTCCCAACAAACCTCCTCCGCTCCTAGTCCTCACCAGGCAGGAGAGACTTTACCACTGGGAAACAACTGCAATGATGCTTTTTCAGGCTACCACACTACATATCACAATCCTAAAAATACCTCGCAGTCAAAGCAACTTCAATATCCACCTGAACAGCCACACAACAGCAGCAGAAATTTCCTGGTAAGTGTCAGGAAACACACGGACAGCCCATGATAAAGCAACATCCCTGGAGTTCCTCAAGGTGAAGCTTTACACCCACACCACAGATTTTCCTGATTCTGACACTCCTACCAATACTTGACTTTACCTATATATCAGAAACCTGGAAATGGCAACTAGTCTGTCTGGGAGAAAAACAGACTTATTTTGGGTGCTTTCACAGAAAAACTGAAATAAATATTTTGTGTCTGGATCCAACAGCTGAGTCTAAGTGAATTGAAAATTCCCAACTATTTTTATCCTGAGCCAAGTGTGCCATCTGTTCCCAGGAAGTCCATCTTCTGGTAGCTACCGTACTACAGCATTATCACAAAGTGCCATGCGATCGAAGACTGGTGTATAAATCAAGAAAGATACTGTGAGTGACAGAAAGCAACACTCAAGACAGTAGTAAAAATAAAAATAATAAAAAAACCCAAAGAAAAACAACACAAAAAAACCAACCCTTCACCCAAAAAAAAATACCACCACAAAGCGCAAGTAGCCTTAGCAAGGCCCCCTGTTAATACAGCTTTTTGTGTAGTGGTTATTTCACTCTGGTGCCTAAGGAAGGCTCAGCTCTAGTCAGAGACTTTCTCGGGGTGGGGACACATTTCACGTCTTTCCTACATGTTATCTGCCGGTGTACAGTAACCTGAGCACTAAAGATGCTATTTCCCTCCTCCAGGTAATCTTCCTCACGGTCTTCCACATGGTCAACACCTTCAAGTTAATCACAGAAGACATTCCAGTTTGATGCACAAGAAATACACAACGTATAATTTTTCATAAACGTATACTATGTCATAAAATGAAATAGTAGCAGTTACAGATGGCGCAGCAGAACAACCCGTTATCAGAAGTACAGGAGCTCCCTGTACTCCAACAATTGAATCACAAGCAAGTAACATGGGGACCAGCAGAAATGAAGATGGATTATACTCCTTTTCCTGCCCTTATCAATACTGAAGACATTTTTTTTAAAACTAACTTACATGGGCGGATATCCATTTGTACCTCTCATCAGAAACAAAATACTAAGAGAAATTAAATTGCATTAAAAAACATAAATCTAAACACACTTGATGTATTTGTTAATATGTGAAGCACACTCAGATTGCAAGCAGCTACATCTCCCCAGATACAAAACATTACCTTCTCTCTTGGTGTTTCTGGCTCTCTGGTGACAGATCCTCTCTTTTGCTAGGATCACAATTTCAGATGTCAAGGTTCTGCCCACCATTAACTTCTTAATAATTCAACATATAATGCTGGCCTCAGATTGTTCTTTTTGCTGCTGTTTTGAGGTTTTAGTAGCATTTTGGGGTTTTTTTGGGTTTTGTTACTGGAGTCTTTTTGGGGTGGTGTTAAAGCTAAAATCAATGTCAGGCAGTACTACAAGTAACATGTTTTGATACAGTAACATTGGCATACAAAACCTCATTTTCAGCATTAAAGAGATTTCCTCCTTACACATACAGTAACTCCCATTGTGAGACAAATAAGCTACTATAAAACCATAGTGAGTCTCAGACGGAATTCAGCAGTTAGTCTTCTGTAAAAATCCCCTTTCAACACTTGAAGGCTGGAAAGAAAGTTGTGTTCCATGAAATCTGGCATTGTATCAACACATCTCCATGGAGCTGGCAGGATAGAAGTGCTCCAGAAACCAGCTTCAAGGAGAAAAAGCATTCTTACCATGTATAAATAATCACTAAGAAGAGGCTTAAGCAACTTCTTCTCCTAGCTAAAAATCATCAAATCATAGCTAAGATTACTGGGGATGCAGAGGTGTTATAAATTATAACACTAAATTTTTTAAATCTGCTTTATTCCTGTATTTTAATTCAGTGCATTCAAATATCCCTTGTGGAACCTTTTATCTGTCTTTCTTCAAGACATATATATAAATATGTCTTGAAAATGTAAACTTAGCTATTTTAAGGGTCTATGAAATTTCAGAACCTAACAATGAGTACTCAAAAGCATCACACTGATTTATAGCTATGCCTGTAATTCTCCTCTTTTAGTCAATGCCAAGTGTGGGTGAGTGCTAAGTGTGAACTGGGAGGAAAATAGTCTTATATAGTATAATAAAAGCACAAACCATCAAAATACATGGAGTCCACGATAAAGAACAGCATGATCCATCAGGTTTTTCACCTGTGAACCTCTGGGGATGTTCAAAGGCTTCAGAGACTGCATTAGCAAGTTGTGTGGTACAATAGGAGCATAAGCATCTTCAGAGTAGAATAGCTGCTGGTGATGATCCTGAGTCCATCTTGCATACACTTTTTTTGTAGAGAAACAGGAATATTTGTTCCAAACTAGTGCTCTCCCAGTCTATGGCGCATCAGGTGGTGACACAATCACATATGCTCCCCTTCAGACAACCTTTTGGTTTTAGACTCATCTGAAAGAGTTCATATACTTCACATCTGGGGAATTTGCATCTTAAATATGATCCTGGGTCCAAACCAAACCTATAGCATAAGATATCCTACAGTGTTGTTTCAGCATGCTTTAATTTGCTATACAAAGGCTGAAAAAGAGCAGTTTTATTTTGTTTTAATTTTGTCAGGACAAGATGGAAGAAGAGACGCAAATACAAGTTAAAAAGAAAAAGAATCATCTTAAGGCTGAAAATCCCTCCAATACTTACAAATGAAGGCTCCATGGAAAAGGAAGGAATAAAAGAAACTATGTTTCTTGATCCTCTAACTCCCTATAATGCACTCAGCCACCCAATCCTTGGGGAAGGATCTCATCTTCCTTACTAACTGGCAGTCACACACACAGCAAAATCCTGGCAGTAGTGCCAACTAAAACCCACTGAAAGAGGAACAGACTGCCTAAACCTAGCAAGGCTGTAACTGCCAAGGAGCATTACCAAGCCTCTTACAGTAATGTTACCTAACACCTGCTTTCCTACAGTATCTGTACACCCTCACATTAAATTTATTCTCCAAAGGTGAGAAAGGCAAGAATCAGCATCTCAATTATACCGCTGAGAGGCACAAAGCCACTTGTGTGTTGGTCAGCATCATCAAGGCCTGCAGAAGGATCAGAAATTGGACCTAGATCAAGTCAATACTTAGCAACAAGTGTTTCAACCACAAGATGAGTTATGTTTCCTTCTCAGAAGCAAAACCCAGTCACTGCCTTAAGATCCGCTCCACTTGAAGTTGTGCTTTTTAAGACAGCTGTAAGCCAACCGCTCCTTGATTTAATTAAATGGATTCTTTTTCCCATTCCTGTTTCAACATTTGTGCTATTATAGCTGCTGCTCCTGGCTGAGCTGCTTCTTGTGCTGGAATCAGATTGGAAGTCAGCAAAAATCTAATCCCAGGGAAAGAAATCAAAGCAGTTTATGGAATTACCAGCCTTGTATCTGAGAGCATGGAAATGATACTGAGAGTACTCAACCTGTTTCAGGACAAAAGAAGAAAAAATCCAACAAACAAAGCAATTCAAGTTGAACTCCCATTTCATACCCAGTTACAGTGTTCACTTGGGTAGGTGAACAGCAACCTAAGGACAAGCAACTAGGTAACAAGACCTGAAAGACTAGCAACTGCTTCCTACAAGAAATGGCACCAATATTGTCATATTAAAAGAATTTCACTTGAGTCATAGAATACGCCGAGTTGGAAGGGACCTGAGAGGATAGTCCGGTCCAACTCCTGACCACACAGGGCAACCCAAAAGTTAATCCAGGTACTTAAAAGTGCTGTCCAAATGCTTCTTGAACTCTGACAGGTTTGGGGTCACGATCACTTCCCTGCAGAGCCTGTTCCAATGCTTGACCACCACTCTCAGTGAACAACTTTTCCCTAACATACAATCTAAACCTCCCTGATGAAGCTTTATGTCATTCCCTTGCATCCTGTCACTGGACACCTGACACAGGCTGGATCAGCACCTCTCTTTCCACTCCCCTCACAAGGAAGTTGTAGACAGCCATACGGTGCCCTTTTCCCCAAGCTTACACGTAGCGCCTTCAGCTGCTACTCAGAAGTCATTCTCTCTAGTCCCAGTCCATATAATTGGTAGGAACACAAATCAATGACACTCAAGAGCTCAGAGCTCTTGCAATTTTCAGTCACTTTCTGCTGCCACATTTCCCAAAACCATGTAGGCATCCCAGCAAACTCTGAGTAGGTCAACAAAAAAAATTACTGAACAGAAGAACACAGATATCCCATGTGTGCATTACAAATTCTGCTTACATTTTTAGCCACATAAGTAGTTTGTGTCTGTATCCTTTCCATCTCTTTCTGAAAAACATGCTTTTAGTGAGTGCTAACCTGGTATACATTGATTTCTGTAGTTTGTTTACAAAAAGAAACAAGCAGCATATACTCATTACTCATAAATATTTAAGACCAAATTTATTTTTAAAGAATATTAAACATGTACTTTTTAAAATAAATACACAATACTCTGACACAGGAGCGTGGATAGCAACTCAAGACAAAAATTGGTATCCTCTTCTCAGGAACAAGAAGTCACTTATCTGATGAAATGTACCATCACATCTCAAGAAAAGTAGTTGCCCTTAGCTCCCGGTAAACTGTGAAAGTCCCTTTTTTCTTTTTCAAGAGACTAAGATAGAATCAAGGACAAACCATTTTAAAAAATTAAGGAACCATTCTCTCTATGTTTTTAATCTAAAATCCGAATTTAATCCAAATTGATCTTGTAATTCACAGAGAACAGAACATTTCTTTACCTGTTTACCATTAATTACCAGCCATAAAATGAACACAAGCAGACTGCATGTTGAACTGGTCACATATGTCCCAATTGCATCTCTCAGCATTCCACAGCCAAACACCTGAAGCTGCTCAGTTTTATACTGATAAGATGCCCAGCCCACATTTTAGAGCCACAGTCCAATCTTCTCCTCCTTTACAGGAGTCCTACTGATAGTGCTTTATCTCCTCCTTCACATCCAGCACCACTGCTTTGTGCATACTCTCCACTCCAGTTGCCAACACAGCAACCAAGATTTGTGTCCTACACATGCCCTACAGCTGCTTTCCTCTACTAACTTGGACTCTGCTCTCCACACCTCACTTCTGCAATGCTATGTCTCACTATTACTTTGGAAGTTGTCAGCTAGTCCAACCAGAGTTGGAGGCATTGGTAACTAAGAAGAGAGATACAAACTAATCCTTTCAACTGCCCTTTCACCCCTGCAGTTTTACAATCCAGTGTTTGTCAACAAGCCCTATTTGGTACAAAATAATTTTTTTTCTATTATTGAAACTGTTCACTATTCAGAGACAGATTTTAAAGACTGTTTCTAACTCTCAGATGAAAGAGTCCAGCAGCTAAAAGAATGTGACAGGGTAGTTGCTCCTCCCCCTTGCCTATCCACTCCCCAGAGACATTCCAAACTCCCCTCTCACCATCAGGGTAAAACATCCTATTTGAAGGCTGTGTTCTTATTTGAATATGAAAACTCTTCTAACACATCCCATAGCACGTCAACTCTTTCCACAAATCCTCAGAAGTAAATGCTGTTTCTCCCCAGGTAATAAGGAAAATGCACCTAGTTTACTAAATACTGACAGGCTGTAGATCAGGCAGCTATCTGCAAAGACTCAGTGCTCTATTTTTTAAGTATAAGGAGCCACCAAAGCTTCATTTTAAACTGTTTTAATGCATAGTTGAGGTTACCTTGTAGCTGCAACCAGGTAATTTAAGGGCAGTCTGTTTTATCTTGAAGGCTCTACTCCCAAGCAACGGGACAAGAGGCAAGGGGCAGAAACTGATGCACAGGGAGTTCCAGCTGAACATGAGGAAGACCTTCTTTACTGTGCAGTGACCCCATACCGGACAGGCTGCCCAGCAAGCATGTGGAGTCTCCCTCGCTGGAGATATTCAAGAACCATCTGGACACAACCCTGTGCCATGTTCTCCAAGATGGCCCTGCCTGAGCAGGGAGGTTGGACCAGATGCCCCACTGCAGTCCCTTCCAACCTTATCCATTCTGTGAAATACACACTGCACATAAAAAATGAGGAAGCTTTAAAAGTTTATATTTTATTTACAAGTAAAAGACTGCAATGAGTATTGATGAAGTAGGCTTTAATTTTATTCCTGAATTTAAAAAAGAAAGGGCAGTCATCTAGAACTCGATGATTACTTCAGTCTCTTGTAAACTTAAAGAAAGCAGTTTGAAATCAATTAAGGCATCTATTTCTAAAAAAAAAAAAAAAAACCCAGCTGATTATTTTCACCCCTCCATTTCCACAATGGTTAGTACTGAACTTTGCCGTGAGTTTGCTTCAAAATGTTTTGCATACTGGACCAAAACACTTTCAATATTTCCTATCATTAAATTGCTTTGAACAAAAAGATTTCCTAGATGTTCATTCTTAATACTATTAACTAGATTTTGAACCTAAACATGTTGAAGTGAAAACAATGGGGGGTGGTGGGGAATTAAATCCTGGAATGTTAATGTTCAGGATGTGTTTTCTTTAAACAAACAATAGAAACAAAGAAAGATGCAGAATTCTGAAGTGAACCTACTCTAAATTTGCCTCCCTCACAGCACTGCTGTTGTTTTTATACTGGTGATAAAATCTTCTGTGAAATGCAATTATTAGTTTAAAACCCATTGAGCTGATGAGATCTCACAATCCAAGAGGAATAGATTTCTTAACTACAGCTGTGACCAGCTGGCTGCTAAACAGAAAAAGGATTGCTATTGCCGTCTCTGTGATGAGGCTCCAGTGGGCAATGCTGTGGTTGTTGGAACCCTTCCTGCGATTGAGAATCACATCAAACCAAGCAAAACCTGTTGTGATTGGAGATGAGGGTTTTTTATGGACTGACAAGGTAACTGTAGGCACAAACACATTGACCCCAACTCTCAAAGACTCCTAAAGTTATCTATGATTACATGGATCTTCCATACACCCCACCAAATTATGTAACAAACCTATCAATACTTATATTGCTCTTAACTACACCCTAAAATAATCAACGTAATCTACACAGACTACAAGCATATATGAAAAAAATCAAGCCATTAGAGACTAATCTACACACAGTTCAAGAAGTAATTTAACTACATCAGTTAAATTTAGAAACTGATTTATTTAATCATTGCACAGGCAACCAAGATTTAAACCTCATCTTCAAGCAGATCCCTGTGCACTAGCTGCATAATTCAGAGGGAAGTTATTATGATGCCAATCACAGAGAAGTTCAGAGAAGAGGCCAATGACTGCATTTATTTGCAGAAATGAAAATTTCCCAGTCTCAGACAGTGATAACAAAGAGTATTTCTATATGTGATGAGCATGCTAAGGCTCTCACAGTGCAGACACCAGTTTTAATACACAAAGAGAAGAAATTTGCTAACATCAAACCCATTTTGCCAGGCTGCAATTTAATTCAACTCCATGCAGTCAAGTCCAAAACGTAAATAAGTGCATACTGAAAAGAGTTTAACCCCAGACAGGCAAGAGCTAAGCTGAAATATTCAGCCTCTCCTAACATCAAAATCAGACAGAAACAAGAAAAGCTCATCAAAAATGCATGTTCCTCAAGATCAAAATCTGTGATCACTTCTCTATCATGTTTTAAGTTAGTCTCTCCCAAAACCAGTTCCACCTCATTTTGGCTTTACCGTTTGTCATGCAAGAATTCTGCGATACTTTCGCCTTTCTTACAGGTCTTTTTCCACCTCCAGGAGACCATTGGGAAAACACTGTCCAACTACTCCCCCCATCCACTGCTATGCAATTAGTGATCTGGAACTTCTGCCTGGTCAAGTAGTCCAAAAACCTTCCACTGTTCTCCAGAGACTATTTCTCTCCTGCCCAATCTACTTTTCATATTCATTCTGCCCCATTCTGAAAAGCTTTTTTCCTTCAGGGAACTATTCTTAATGGTTTGTTTTAAAACAAAAATTTAAGCTACTAAATAATTCTGTAATTTAGCAGCCACGAAGGTTAAAGGATACAGGTTACACGACTGAAGAGTCACAGTACAGGCAAAAGTCTTGGCATACAAATTTGGGTTAACCCTGACTAAAAATATCCAAGTCGCTTTCCCAGTGAAAGTATTTCTAAAGACTGGAAGAGTATTATCCACACAGCAATCACAAACATGATTTTAACATCTTTTTCCAAAATGTGTAACTGAATACACGGTACTTTTATCTGCCAAACTATGTGTAAAGGTGTATTTTTTAGAATTGCTCGTATGTGATGACAAAAGAATTCTTCAGGTAGCCTACCATATTGACAGCTGTGGCTGGTAAGCATCGGGGTGGTTTTCAAGCCCTGCATCTGCTATTTCATTCCTGACTACACAACTTTCTTTGTGGAAGACACTTTTTTACTGTAGTGATGTAGGTTTATTACAGAAGTTTAGAAAAGCTACTGCATGCTACTCACACAGGATGGTATTTTAAGCAATCAGCAACTTTTACAAACATTTAATATAGTGTTTTTATCAACCTGACAACTTTCAGGGGCATTTATATTAGCAAAACACAGTAGGAAACCCAGAGAAGCCAGACAAGGCCCAACTACAGCCCAAGTGACAAAATGAGTGACTTAATTTCCAATTCAAATGCCTTGCTATGCATGCAGAACAGGTGAACTAAGCTGTTTAATTTTTTTTATTATGACTTGTAAGTGAAATTCTTTGAACAGAAATTTTGAAAGAAAAAATATTACACTTCTGTAGAAATCAACCATTATTTTAAGTACAAGTTTCTCATTTTATTGATCAGGTAGTTTCCAAATCATATGTCCAGTTAGAGTGTTTGTGATAAATGAATGATCAATGTTCAGCCAAAAATTAGAATTTGTTTACTAGAATTAGGTTTTAATACTTTTTTTTTTAAATTTAAAGGCTGATTGTTTTCAAGTATGTTCAGCGTTGTCTTTATACACCCTTCAGTTATGTTAAACACCAGACTAGTTAAAAACTAGACACTTCAATTAAACTCTATGTGAAAGATGGGCTTAAACTGCACAAAGAAACAAAATATTTGATAAAACTACACTACAAATGAATAGCAAATATCGCAAAATAATTTCTGAAGTTTTATGAATAAATATAACCTATGTAAAATATTCCAAAAGGTTCTTATTCCTGTGGTAACTAATTTCTACAGCTTCCTACAAATAAAACCAGTGATATTTCCATGCAGCCTGAAATGTAACAGTGCTGTAACAATTCACTGCTTCAGTAAATAATAAGCAATATGCTAATCTAATAACCTAGTAGTGAAACATATTTTCAATCTTTCAATTTTTTTTTTGCACACTACTTACTTACCCTGACACACTTCCTCCGCTTTTGACATTTACAGCAAGAGATCTTTTTTCCAAACAATTTCAGTATATAACCATTGATTTACCTTTCCATTTAACAGGTAATGCAAGAGAGGTAAAGGGGGAAAGAGTGGGTTGTCTTTCACCCTTCTCCTTCAAAGGCTGTTGCTGTAACTCTCCCATTCCTGTGTGCACCATATTGCTTCCTGATTTCCTCATTCCTCGAAACAGTTTCCTACTTGAAATTGTGAATGCACGCATTTTCCAGAATTCTTCTTTTTCCTAACTTAAAAGTGCAATCTCTTTCAGAACATATGCTGATAAGCATCTTGAGTATCATCACACATATACTCAGAACTCAAAATTGAAATAAGCGTAAGTGAATTTCAGCTGATGGGGAAAGTGTGGCAAAGGATCATAGCCAGGGTTACAGACAGTTCTAGGACACAAGAGAACAGTATCCTAAACAACTGTCTCCTAAAGCACTGCTGCATCTTTTACTGGTTTTCAGAGACCTTGAAGCAAGGCTGGCAGTGGTTTGTGCCAAAGGCAGCACTGTGGTGTGCAATGAAGGAAGAAAAGAGTCTCTCCTACAAGTAGCTAATACTACTTTTAACCTCACCCTCTGAGAAGGAAGAACAACAAATCTGCTCTTCAGCTTCTTCTCCTGCTCAAAAGCTTTCTCTCTCCCACTGCAGAAGGCAACAAGCTGCAGCTCCCTGTACATATACATATACACACACTTATCAGCTGTACTTATTGTAACAAAATTGTCTGCACTTTGGCAGTAGTCCTTCATTAGCATCCCCCCCTCCGGTGTGTCCCACCTCCTGTATCACAGAATGAAGGAAGCTTCCAGCAACACAAGAGAGTCCTCATCTAAAGGTTCCTGGTGTTGAGTGTGGCAGCTGAGACAGATGGGGGACAGGGGGACATTTCCCCACACAGCTAGTTTAATATCAATAAATATAAATCTTTTATTATCCGTTGCACTTTGAGGCAAACAAACATTCAACCTCAGCAGATTTAGTTTAAATCTCTTAGACAATACATCAACAAAGTACAGATTATACAGGGTAAAAGTAATTAACAGATGCAAATTTATAAATCCAATATCTCATGAACAACCATGAATAAAGTAAATTTATTTCAGTTTTCTACACAATAAGATTAGTATTTAAATACCAGTCTCCTGGGTTAGCAATGCTTTCGACATTTGTTTCAGGGCCTAATACAGCACATCATCAACATCACAAAAATATAAACCTCCTTCCCAAGGCTAACTCAAAACCTTCTGGACAAGTTTCCAAAATTCATCACTGGTCTTCAGTTCGAGGGACTTACCACAGTCTTCAAAGCTGTTTGTAATAGATTCACACAAACGCAAAGTAAGTGACAAGCAATGTTCAGTAAGAGCTCTCTTGAACAACTTACCATTTAAAAAGGAGTGCAGAATATTCGTACTGTTTACACGTTTGAGAAGACAGCTGTTCTCCAACTTCCCAGCACACTCAGGTGGCTTTTTCTGCAAACAAAGACAAATTTAACTTAGTCTTTCAGTAACAGAATAATTAAAAATATGCATTAAAAATGGGGGTTGGTTCAGCGAACAGCTAGAAAAAAACTTAGTAATATATGCATGAGTAGAATCCAGACAGTTTTAACTCTTTTGTGCTAAATATTTCATGTTACAGCTTAATTTTTTTCAAGGTAACAAAATAGCTTGTGTTATTTTAGAATCAATTTTTAAATAGAAATATCTGCAGAGAAAGTAACATTTGCCCACTTGAAGACTGTGGGGACGGAAAAATGATATAACGGCCTACAGTAATGCACAATAAAACAGCAGGTTTAAACCCCTCTGAGATTCTTCACAGCAAATTAAATATTACTGAACAGAAACCCATTAGAACAGACTAAAAAAAGCAAGGAGAAATCTCTTGCAAAAATTAAGTAGTGAGATGTTGCCATGAAAATATTACAGTTCCTAGCATCATTGTGACTTATAGATTAACATTTAGTCATACACTAAATTTTTATAAATTAAGGTTTTTTGCAGTTAAGATATAAATGCCCTTTCTGCAAGAACTGTATAAAAATGATCTCTAAAACAGATCACTTGCTTATAGGAGGCTAATATTACTACATTACTTTTAAAGGGTGCTACTATGCATTTTTTTGCCTAAATATTTTAGACAATTAAAATTTACAAGAAAAAAAAAACTTCTTTATCTCAAGGACACAATTATAAACCAGGATTTATAAGAAAGACAAAGCATCTAGAAGAGCAAGACTCTGTTAAAGTTACCACACAGATTTCTCAAAAGCAAGACAGCAGTGTCCTGCTTGCTCGCTGTCACCACCTGCCTTGCTCATTTTCCTTCATCCTCCCTCAGAATATCAGAGCTTTAGGGTGCCCAGACCTTGATTCCACTAAGCACTGGTGCAGTAACCACCAATTCCAAATAAAATATTGTCCTCTAGTTAACTTCCTAGCAAAATCTACCAGTTTGTCAAGGTCTTTCCTGGTCCTCACGTAGGTGCTTATGTGCTTAGAGAAAAAACTGTTTTGAAGAGACACATTATAAAGGCTCACATACATGTAACTCACTCATGTTCTCATTACCAGGACAGGTGTAGTATACAGGGGAAGTGCCTTTCAAACACAGCTTCACAATCCCAACTAAATTATGCCAGACAGGATCCTGTCAGCCTAAGTTAATACAAGATGGATGTGGACATGCTGAAGGGATTCCAGGAGGGCCACAAGGATTGTCAGAGGGGCTAGAGCACCTTGTCCTATGAAGACAGGAGGCTGGAGAAGAGAAGGCTCCAGGGAGACCTTCCAGCAACTTCCAGGGCCAAGATGAGACCAATAAGAGAGCTGGCGATGGACTTTTTACAAAGACATGTAACAGAAAGACAAGGGGGAATGGCTTTAAACCGAAAGAGGGTACGTTTAGGTTCTATATTGGAAAGAAATTCTTCACTTTGGAAGTGGTGAGACACTGGAATGGGTTGCCCAGAGAAGTTATGGAAGTGTTCAAAGGCCAGGCTGGATGGGGCTTTGTGCAGCCTGGTCTAGTGGAAGGTGCTCTGCCCTTGGCAATGGCAATGGAACTAGATATTCTTTAAGATTCCTTCCAACCCAGGCTATTCTGTGATTCTGTAAGTGACTTCAACCAGCAGTGATTTAAGTATGCCTGTTGTTCAGGAAACAGTAAATCTGCTCTAGAGCAAATAGCACTATATTGAAAACACTACAGAACAGACATCATAGAGCACTTGCAGTACAAGGTGACTGGAACTTTATATAGATCTTAAACCCTCTAGCACTACCAGGGTGGCTGAGAATGTATTTACACATTACATTATCCTCAGCAGCAAAGGCACGTTATGAAGTTCTCAGTTCCCCACATTAGCTACGCGTTTTTGTCCACACACTGCAGTTTACCACTTCCATCATTTACATCTACACACCGCCTGCAGCACTGCACCGCATAATCCTTGAATCCAACCTGTGATGAAAGAACTCCTAACTCAGATCAACAATATATGACCTATACAGGAATGGAAATAAAGCTGAGAATTACCACAAAGTGAGGACGACTCTCAGCTTTCAGAGTGAAATAAAATCAAATCAACTATCATGACATATATTTTAGTATAAATCCTTACCTAGTTAAGTAAAAACATCAAGACATGGTCAATATCAAGCAGTTTTAGATCTTTTTTCTGTAATTAGATTTTTTTTTAAAGTAGAACATTAAAAAAGGCCCAAGACAGAGAAAAAATGTTGGACTTTCTAACTATGTGTTCTGCATTTAAGATACATAGCTATGATGAAAATGCAACACGAGATACAGAAAGGAAAATATGTTTTGGAACACCACTAATAGTCAAGGACACCACTGACTCCTCTGCCAAGTGCCCCATTTGACACATTCACTGACTAAATTACAGAAAGTACTGAACAGTTTCAACAGGGTAAGAATTTAGACATGCAGAATGTGTAACACCGACTTCTGGTAAGAAATGTATTTCCAGCTGCATTTTGTTTAAAATCAATGTTTTAAAGCTTTCTAAACAAAACTAGAAACGAGGATATTATAGGCAAGCAATCTGAAGAACAAGCTATATGGCACACAGAGGATTACGTCAGAAATCCACAGGGAAAAAAACATAAAGGATTTAATGCAAGACATAACTTTTACACAGATTGAGGATTAAAAGTATCCAAATGGCAGGTCATCATGAAAATGGTGAAAAAAGGGCTTTATTTTGAAGTCTGCTTTCTGGAGTGGGGGGAGGGTATTTAAAACATGCTTTCATATATGGAGATCCAAAGCTTACCACTATAGTTTGAATTCAAGTAACTGCTTACCAATGCATACACACAAAAAAGGAAGTGGTTTAAAATTTAAGTACTGGTTTGCCTTGTTAAATTCATGCATATATTCAATCTTAAAAGCATGAAAGTCAATCTTGGAAACTACTGTAACTCTGCAACACGCATTTGGAAAACCCAGACAGGTTCTACTTCAAAGAGTAGAACCACACATCAGCTAGTGGTTAGGTCTCCTTTGATCTTAAGTACTTCTACAGTGAGATGTGGGCTTTTCTGTTACAGAGCCATAGAAACAATTACTTAAAACTAAGGGACCTCTCAGTAGTACATCCTAAGCAGCTTTCATGAGATTCATCAAGACAACCCAAAAGTTTCTTATCTTTAAACTAGACTTGTTCCTGTAGGGGTTTTAGGAGTTCTTCTCTTGTTTTGTTGGGTTTTTTTTCCTTCTTAAGGAATTTCCCCCATACATGTTGCTAATGGGCCATAAGGACTGGACACTTAACAGAGATGGCTCCTCTCTCTTGCCTGAGGTTTCCCAGCTAAGAGGGAGATACCTCAAGATTGGAGACTGGAAAAAGTAGGGTTGGGGCTAGCCCCTGGCTCTCTCGCTCTCTTTCTCTCATCTTGGGAAGAGGGACAGTCGGGGCGGTTTGGAGGGGAGAGTTCGCAACTGTCACCGCCATCCAGCCCGGTCCTGCTTCTTCTGCCGTGGGGCGAGCCCCTGCTCGTAAGGGCAGCCTTCTGAACTGGGACCTTATTAACACCCACCTCACTAAGGGAAGGACTTTCTTACCATCTGCCTGGGTGCCCGATCCTGCCTCTCCCTGCCTTCCTTGGAGCCNTCGCAGCCCTCTCTGTAGCTCCGCACCTCCTGCCTGCCGAGACCTCCCGGGGGTTCCCACTATGGCTCCAGAGTGTGATACATCTCCTCCATCACCCCGGGATTTTTGATCCTCTCTGACATTCCAGCTTGCCACACCTGAGAGTCCTGCTGGGACACCGGGCTCGGCTGTCCTTGGGGTTTGTGCAGCGAGCCTCTCTCCCATCCCGTCCCGGTCACACCGCTCGCCCCACAGCGCCCCCTGCAGCCGCGGGGGAATCATCGCACCTGCCCTGCCCACCGGGAGCCACCAGCGCCCCTGCTGGCTGTGACCGGAACTGCACCGAAGGGGAAAGTGCCTGCGGCCAAGACGGCCGTCACTGGGCTCCTGCTTCTGTTTTGTTGTTAATGCCACAGTTGTTGTTGGTTTTGCCTTACTGGATATACTAGTAAAGAACTGTTACTCCTATTCTCATATCTTTGCCTGAGAGCCCCTTAATATCAAAATTATAACAATTCGGAGGGAAGAGGTCCACATTTTCCATTCCAAGGAAGACTTCTGCCCTCCTTAGCAGACACCCGTCTCTCAAACCAAGATAGTTCCATATCCCAGTCTTAAATTCAAGTGCAGAACAGGAGCAGCATAAAGACACAGCAGCTCATGTTTTCCAGGTGGTCTTTAATCAAAGATTCACTTGCTGTTGTCTAGTCCGAACTCTTGAGTCTCCACAGCATCCAGAAATGCAAAATTAGTTTGGATAAACACTGTACTTCGAGTGCAGAGAGCAATCTGCCCTCTGACAAGCCCTCAAGGGACAATTCCCCACTCCGCATCTTCTTCAGAACCACTCTGACAGTCAGCCTTAGTCACAGCACCCAGTGTGTCCTTTGCCACCAATTCCTTCCAAGGAACAAACAAGATCAAGCTCTTGAAGATTTTTTTTAGAGCAAAGGCAGATAAATTAAAAACATCCAACCTGTGTGGAGTACCTGGTGTCTCTTTTATTCCTTTTCACTCACTGGATTATGGTACAAATATTCACTACTTGACTGAGTTTAGCAGTCCTTCAGTACTGGACAGAGGTGACCCATCTAAACAACAGGCTCACAAAATCCTAAACATCCTGGGGAATTTATCTGAGGTTAAACACTTGCTCTTCAGCGACTTTGCAATCTACAAAAGCCAGCCCATCAAGCCTGTGAGCCAGCCAGTAACAGCAGTGGTTTCTCAGGCATTCTTTGCTGATAAGAAGCATGACCATCCCTACATCTATCACCTCTGGTATCTCAACAAGAAGAGGCTTGCCCAGGACTACACTCTCTTCTTAATGGTCAGCACTGACTCTTTACTGCAAATGAAGCCAAACAAAGGTTATACCACAAATTGCTAGTACCAACCACAACAGATTGGAAGTAGCTCTCATCTTTGATCCAAAAAGAAAGGGTTCTTCCACCACCACAAAACAAAAAAGGCCAATATCTCTAAAAAAGAACAGATTTCAGATGGAATATCAATATCAAAATGCTTTCAAGCACTTGAAAAGGTTTGCTGGCAGCCTTCACCATCCCTAAATTCTTTACAGTAACAATCCTAATATCACAGCACAAGTCTTCTGTACTATCAGCCTGCTCCTTCTCCCAATACAGCCCTGCACTCTTCTCCAGAAGTTCAGCGTACACATCTTTACAGAATACCAAACAGTTCCCTCCTAGATCCACTCCCAGCCTGTAGAGATGTCTCCTTAACGATTCACAAAAGGAATGCTGATGGCTTCACTGAAGTGGATCCCCACTCTCATGTAACAACACTAAAAATGGATCATCCTCAGCAGACAGCATCTCTGCAATTTCAGTTGTTACCCACCGAGCATTATATAGCACAGTTTTTCAATAACTAATATTTAAGAATATGTTCCTTAAAATAGAAGGTCCCTTAAATTCTACTTTCTGGAACATTCAACCTCACTTCTTGTCGTTAGCAGACACTGCTAAAAAGCATGAACATTTATTTAGACAGATGCTTCATGTAAGTACTCCAGACAGAAAACCTGTGGTTTCATTAAGGGGATTAGTCCAAGGCTAGGTGATGGGACTTTCAACTTAAATACTTCATTAAAATACCTGAATTTGGTGACAAAATCAATCCAAAAATATTGTCAGGTCATTAACAACCAACATTCAAATCAAATACCAGATTTCACCTTGTGCTGGACAAAACTTAAAATTTTCTTTACTCAGACTTCTCTAGAAATAGTAGAGGGTCATGCAGCTTGTACCCTACAGTTTCGTAACCTTAGAGAGAAGTGGCAGAGTAAGGGAAGCATGAATCAGCATAGGCCACAGAACCCTGCTGAAAAGCATTAGCCAAAAATACCATATATACACACACACACAAACCACTAAAATGAGACACTTCAAGACTGATAAATGAAATCTACTAGGCTTCAGAATGTCAGGGGAAAAAAGGGAACTTAAACAGAACTGATGTGATTTTTTAAAAGGAGAAAAAATATCACATCTGTAAAGAAGTGCAACAGGGAAGGAAGCAGCACCAAGGTCCTACTGAATGACTCAGCACTGCTGTAGCTGACAGTCAACTTCAATTCCACGGAATCAGAATTATGCAGATGGTCACAGTCTGGATCAAGCAAGCAGCTGCTCCCTCTAGCACATCCCATTCAGGGCCAAGACACATTTTTACATCTGGATCTAGCTGAAAGCAACCACTCACATCACTCCATGGCTAATTCCCCTACAGCTTGGTGGTGAAAGAGAAATGAAAAAACTTAAGAGCACTCAGATTTAATGTTTGGAGAACAGAAGGCACATCCTTCACCCTAACAGACAGAATGATGCTTTGTGGTATAGAGCTGGGTACATGGAAAAAATTTCACCTTCCCTGTTATTATGTCCTCCTAAGAGGCCACATTCTTTGTTTAAAAACTACAACTGAGATATGAAGCTTGCTTCCATTGGGAACTACTTTATGATCCTTTAAATGGCTTTTTAAAGTACATAAATAGCAAGAGGTCTAAAAAACCACATTGGACTTGTGGGAGATGATTAAGTGACTACTAGGGGTGAATTAAAAGCCACGGCATTCCGTGCTTTTTTTCCACAGAATTACAGAATGGCTTAGGTTGGAAGTGACTTTAATGATGATCTCGTTCCAACCCCCTTGCCATGGGCAGAGACACCTTCCACTACCCCATGCTGCTCAGAGCCACATCCAACCTGGCCTTGAACACTTCCAGAGAGGGGGAGTCCACAAAACCTTTGGGTAACTTGTTCCAGTGCCTCACCACTCTCTGAGTAAAGAATTTCTTCCTATCTACCCTATTTCAGTATAAAGCCATTACCTCTTGTCCTGTCACAAAAAGCCTTCTCTTCCCCAGGCTGGACAGCCCCAGCTCTCTGAGCCTGTCTTCATAGGAGATATGCTACAGCCCTCTGATTATTTTCATGGCTTTCCTCTGGACTTGCTCCAACATATCCACATCCTTCTTAGGTTGGGGGCCTCAGAGCTGGATGCAGCACTGCAGGTGGGAGCTCACAAGAGAGAAGCAGAAGTGCAGTATCACCTCCCAGTATCTATCGGTCATAATACTGATAGGCCTGGGGCTGCCCAAACCCCTGAGCTGGAACACCATGAGTGTGGGAACAGTGAATTTCCATTTGTGGACACTGAAATTGTAAGGCACCAGCTGAATATTCACAATTCTACGGGGCATGATGGAATTCAACCCAGAGTTCTGAAGGAGCCACTGGATGCCTCAGCAGCACCCCTGCCCATCACCTACCAAAGGTCTTCAGAGTTGAGAAAGGCCCCTGCTGATCCAGATCTAGTTTTACTCTAATTTACAAGAAGGGCATGAAGAAAGACACAGGAAACTGTTCATGTGGACTCAGTCCTTGGAAAAAATTAGGGAGGAAAAGATTATACTGGGTAATACTGAAAGGCATTTTAAGAATAATGCAATTATCAGGCACAGTCAATATGGGTTCACAAAAGGAAACTCCTAACTAATAAACAAATTTGATAACCTTTTCTGATAAGGTCACATATCTAGTGGATGAAGGGAAGGTAGTAGATGCAGTTTTTCTGGATTTTTAGGAAGGCTTTGGATACTGTCTCTCACAGCATCCTTCTGAACAAGTTGTCCAGCTGCAGGATGAGTGGATTCAGGGTGTGCTGGCTGAAGGACTGGCTGAAGGGCAGAGCTCAAAGGGTTGTAAGGAAATGGGGCTACATCCAGCTGGTGACCAGTCCCCAGCAGTGCTCCTCAGGGGTCAGTTCTAGGGACAGTCCTGTTCCTGTACTTACCAACAATCTGGACGCAGGAGTTCAGTGCACCATTACTGAGTTTGCTGGTGATACCAAACTGAGAGATGCTTTTGGCCTTCTCGAGGAAAGAGGGGCTTTGCAGAGGGATCTACACAGATTGGAACTTTGGGCTATGATATACAGCATGAAATTTAACAAGTCCAAATGCCAGATTTTGCACCCAGGATGAAGCAATGCCAGACACAAGTATAAACTAGCATCAGAATGGATGGAGAGCAGACCTGCAGAGAGGGATCTGGGGTTCATGGTGGGCAGCAGCTCAATCTGAGTCAGCAGTGAGCCCTGGAAGGAGAGCAAATCCCATCCCAGGGTGTGTCAAACAGCATCACCAGCTGGGCAAAAGGGGGGATTGGCCTGCTGCATTCAGTGTTGGTGCGGCCTCACCTCAAGGACTGTCAGCTGTTCTGGGCTGCACAATTTAAGAAGGTTGTGAAGGTGCTTGAATGCGTCCAGAGGGGCTGAACAAAGCTGGAGAAGGGGCTGGGAGGACGTCCTGTGATGAGTGACTGAGGATTTACAGTTTGTCTAGTTTGGAGAAACAGAGGCTAAGTGGTGACCTTATTGCTCTCCACAGCTTCCAAGGAAGGGATGTGAAAAGGGACATACTGAGCTCTCCTCCCCAGGACCCAGTGACAGGATATGTGGGAATGGTTCAAAGCTGCACCAGGGGAGATTCAGGCTGGACAGTAGAAAGTGTTTCATCACCAAGGGGAGGGAGGGTCACACACTCAAAGAGGCTTCCTAGAGAGGTGGTTGATGCCACAACGCTTGACAGTGTTTAAGCAGCATTTGAACAAGGTCCCTAACAACATGCTTTAACTTTTGGTCAGCCCTGAAGCAGTCAGGCAGTTGGACTGGACAATGGCTATGGGTCCCTTCCAACAGAAATCTTCTATTCTCATAAACAGCTCTCTCCCAAATGCACATACTTATGTATGCAGGCAGCTAATACTGTAGTTTAGCTCTCACTGTTTATAAAGCCTTGTGTACCTACAGATACAGATTTCTATATATACATAAAACCAGTTCTTATCACTACGACGCAGACGGGCAGATATTTGTGAAAAGTGTGGGGTTTTCCCTCAATTTTAAAGTCTCAAAAAGCATATAAATTGTTTTTGAACAGACATAGGTATCATACGGATTAATCATTAAAGAGCCACCATTTATAAAATTAAAACTCAGTGGAATTAAACAGTCACTTCTTACAGCTGACCTATGGGGTTCAATCAAGGACATTATCACGTAAAGAAATAAGGAAGGTGAGAAGGGAGGGAGAGAAATGAAAGCATTTTAACAAGTGAAACTTACATATTTAATTATTCCATTGTACACTCCAGCTGGAAAGCTGTTCTTGAAAGCGACTGGCATACTCCAGTATAAACTACATGGTTCAGATCTATCTCAATTTCTCTAGGGTTTTTCTCCCTCCCTCCTCCTGTTTTTAAAGGGCCAGATGAGACAGGCAGTTTTGTTTGTTTCTTTTGGGTCTTTTTTGTTACTAACATTTTTATGTATAAGCCAGTTAAACTAAAGCAGTTTTGCATGGATCTCTGACCTCAAATCTCACTCAGTGTAGAGGAGCTTAGCAGTTTAGGAAGATCAACCAAATCACCAGAAATCCAGAAGTATGTGAAATATAGTCCACTTTTTCTTTTGAAAAGAAGGCTGAAGTGGCTTAAAACCATCATGCCTGCTGTTACCATGAGATTTGTATGGTTTTAATTAAGATCTGTTTTCATAAAAGGGAATTTTAAAATACTTTTTTAATATGGGTAATGAAGAGCATCAACTTCATTATCCTAATCACATAACCCATCGAGGTCATCTACTGCCTTACCATCACATTCAACACCACACAGTTGATACTAACTAAAGAGACTAGTCTTACCTGTTCTTACTACGTATTCCCATAAATTCAATAAATCCTGTCCTTCAGATTACTTCCCTATGACATTCACAGCCACGTTTAGTATTTTCTGCTGGGCAGAGGAAGAAGAGGCAGTCAGCTGCTGCAAGTGCAGCATCTTACAAAGTAATTTCCATTAAAAGATTTAGAAACAATAACTAAGATATGATGTGACCACAAAGAAAACCTAAATTACTTAATACATACATACAATATATACATCTCAGATTTCTCCATAATAATGTGATTGCAGGTAAATTATTCTATTCTGGATTCGTTTCTTGTCTGCAGCCCTTCCTCGGTTTTCCAACAAACAGAAAATACTCATTTCAATTTTGCCCTCCTCCATTAACATTTTGAAAACTATAAATAATTTAGATTTCCAGTAATTAAATACAGATTTACATCATGTAAGATGCAAAAATTTTGACTTTTGGGGGGAAAAAAGGAAATTAAATGTGGCAACGGGTTGCTCAAAGGCATGGGCTGCAAATAAACATGCAAAGGGTTTTTTTCATTTGAAGAGCAGCTATTCTGTTTAACCCTGTGCAGGCAGGAATGGAGGCACAGGATGTATCACAGGAAAGAAGGCATGCCATGTCCCAGGGCAATGCCATGCCTGCCCAGGCAGCAGCTGACAGCTCCAGAGCAATGTGTGGCTTACACTCAGAAATGGAAGCAACCAGATATTCTGGTTATTACTGACCACTTCGTTCCAGGATGGGAAGAGAGAAGGGCCAACAGGAAACCTGGCACAGCTTCAGATCCACCTCTTCCCACCTCCATATAAAAAAGGAGAAACCACACAATGCTTTGAAGAGTAACAGCTCCACTTCCCAGAGGGCAGGGCCAGAGCTGCACAGCTGTGACACATGGCTTCCTCCTTCCCTCTTCATTTAACAGCTGCTTGGTGCTGGCAAAAGAGCAGTAGAGGAATAAAATACAACCACACAAGGAGGCTAAATTAAAACTACTGATATTCAGTGCATTGTGCTTTTGTTCAAAGAGCACCAGCACATGCACTGCAGATGGGTGGAAGGTCACAAGTAACGCCACACCAGATCCAGAACCTGATGCCTTTACTCTTCTACCACACCCGACGTCCATTTGAAATGCTCATGCAGCTCTTCAGACGTGACCTCTATGACCAACAAGGGCTGAGGTGCTGCAAGCACCACAATCATTTGAGCCGACCATTCATATTATTACAGGTTATGAAACCCCTGGCAAATTCTGCATCAAGTACAACGAACTGAAACAGATCATCCAAGAAGGCATGGAACCTTGTTTGTTTGGAGGTGTTTGTTGATGTTTGGGGTTTACTGGGTTTTTTGGGTTTTTTTGGTTTTTTTTTTTTTCAAACCCTCCTTGATGAAGTACCACTTAAATCTTTCATCTGATCCCAAATAAGATAGTTTTTCTTTCTGCACAGTGCAGATGCATACTGGCTTAGTTATTTTCGAAAATCTTATTGCAGATTACCATGGGAATCACACCATTTTTTTTTAAAGAGGTGAGTGCCCACAACACTTTCAAGATTCTATGTTTTCACAACTACCTCATTTTCAAGCATAACAACAGTATAGAGGTATTTTGCCCTTGAGAAAGGCATTTATTTAGGAGTGGCCTATTACCAAGTTAAGCTGTAAATAAGTATGTTCTGCAACAAAACTACTACTTAAGGGCCAGCTGTTCCATAGGTCACGTTCTCTTATATCCAGAATCACCAAAAGTTATTTCAAGCCTACAGAAAAACATACAGCTTAAGCTTCCCACTTTGCCCAAGTTTGTTCTTCTTTTAACACCCAGTAGGAATCTGATTTAAACCAGCAAGTTCGATATGCTTTGAACAAAAAAGAGGATGAACACTTCATTATACACCTGCGCAAATGAGCAAAAAAAGTATGGAAGGCATATTTTAGAGAACACTACTAATATAATGCAAATTAACTAATCCACAGTGGAATTCAATTATTTCTACAGTCTCATCTTCCTACAATTACATTTATTTTAGTATTTTGTTCAAAATGGATTTAGAAGTCTCAAAAATACACTTCTGACAAAAGAACACTTGTCCTTCAAGCTTTGTACTTCAGACAAGCTTTTGTTTGAAGGTTTCCTCCATATTTTAGCTCTAAAATATCAGGTTGAGCATCTTAAAAAGAATGTAACAAGTCTCAGTAACCCTCAGTTAAATTCACTGGTTTTATTCCTCTAGATTCAACACCCATGCTTCTCACCCTCGCAGTTCAATCTCCTTGATGTTTCCCACTCAGTGCTAAAGCATGTAATTTTTCTCCTTTCTTAGCCCATCCCTATAACTGAATGAACCTAGACAAACTTCTTTGAGTAACCCGGACTGCTCTACGCTGTGTTTGTTGTTCTGTGATGAAGCATGAAGAAAGTTATCTCTGACCAACAAATCAAAGCCGTTCACTATTTAGACTGCCATCCCTTAGGTTCACAAAACCTAATTCAGTGTACTTTCTAATGCTTCATATTCAAAAGCATTAACAGCCATAATTCCACCAAGATGAATAGTGGGGATACTCAAACTGCAGATTTAGGGTCACAGGTCTTACAGCTAACATCACCACTACCAAAAGTGTAAAATTAAGCTGCATTTTTCTATACCTGAACCTCAACATTTAGGTTTGCTTTTAAAAACTTGATTATTACAGGCTGCCTATGTGCTTCTCTAACCTCCTCCGCTAACTTGGCTGAGAAAAACACTTGCCAAGCTTGGATTAGCATTTAGCAGCTTCAGGGCTAACTGTGCTTGTTGTTTCAACCTTGACAACCAACTGTATGGACACACTATTATGTTTAAGCTTCCAGATGCATTTAACATTTGATTCTGCTGAAAATACAGTTCTACTATATGTTTTGAAAATAAAATCACTTTTTCCTCTTTTAGAAATCCATGATGATGCCAAACATATGCTTGTTTTCCAAACAACAACTGTTTAAAAGAAAGAAAACTCTTTCTGATGTTCCTGCCAAAAACAACATTCTGTGGCTTAAAGAAATTTGATAGTAAGCAGTTCACTCAGCTAAGGGAAGAAGGATTTACATTTGGCAAGGATTTACACTTCATGTCTTGCATCTACTTCCCTCCATTTTAAATTTCTTCAGGGATGCATGTGGCAGCTGGGAAGGGTTTTTGTTGTGGTTTGTTGGGGTTTATTTTTTTTACATCGCCAAGTATTCCACTCTCTAAAAGTAAGGCATCTGTGGGTTTTACTAGAAATGACACCAAACAGAAGTTCATCATAATGTTTTTCTTTTTTACAGGGAATACTAGGATATAGAAGAGACTTTCGAAGGGAAGTAAAAGACTTCAGAAAAAATGCATCAGCGAGAGTTTGCAGCAAGAGGAAGTGGAACAGAAAATGCAAATGAGGAAGTGGTGCACAAAACATTAACAGCTTTATTTTAAAGCATGGAACAGGGAGAGAAGGCAATGGATTTGTGGTTTCAGCAGCCGTTGTCACAGGCAGCAGCAATACTACATACTCAATAAAGGTGGTTATTTCACTGCTACCTCAATAGTTTCAGATTAAGACGCAAAATGACTAACAGAAACATGCAAATTTGACTATATACTACATAGGACTTATTTCTGTACATTTCAGAAAGCCAGAATTTTAAGATGAGGGTTCAATCTGCTGTAATATTTAACTCTGTCCTTTATTAATAACTCACAGAAATAGTAACTGGACCAATTTACTAACTAATGTAAAATATTTAGTCCATTTCAAACAGCTAAGACAACAGAAGTTCTGAAATTTTCCCCAGCTGTGGAGTATTACCTGCCTCTCCCCAGTTTTTGCAAATAGATTTCCAAATCCCATGGAACAGAACCTCGCCATAACCCTCCAAGATACAGAAATTACTGAAGACTGCTAAACCTGCTCCAGCATCAAGGCAACTAGTCAGACAAGGCTTCAGCCAGCTGAGTGACCAAGCATGACAGCAAGCTGCAGATCCATGCAAGCTTCAAGGCCCTCAGAATTGTCAGTGCAGCAACCAGAACAACATTTCGCAAAGCACACACCTTCTCCAGTAAGATGGCAAGTATTCTAGGAAAAAAACTCAGAATCCCAATGTTGTTACAGTAGTATTTCAGATGCAGCTATTTCAGGATAATAAAAATTTAACCACTTGTTAGTCCAACATGGAAGCTTCTCTTGCCATTACCAGGGCAAATCCAGTACAGAAACTCAGCAACTAGACATTAAAGTCTGTCCTTACAGTGTAAATAGCTTGAGCTATAACTAGGTGTAGCTCCTAATGTTCACTATGTGCTTGTGTGCAGCTACCCACCCTGAATCAAGGATGCCTGAAATTTCAGGATAGTCTACAAGAGCATGAGCAGTGCTTGATGACAGAGGCAAATGTTATAACAGCTACATTTCATGTGAGGGCTGAAAGATTATACCTCAGTGCATTCTCAGGCACTCCTCTGGAAGGCATTTGTAGCTCCTCATTTCAACCTTCAGGTATATCACACTTACCACGCCCAAGCTTGACAGCTCTTTACTTGCGATAAACATACAGTGATTGCTACAGTGAACACGCATAAGATCTGTACAATCGGAAGGGAAAGCTTCAAGAGAAGCAAGCTGGCTGAGCAGAAGGAGACAGGACCTCCTCCATCTACGGGGGGGGGGGAAAGAAGCTGCTGAAATGCTAGTTCCTGGTTCCTTCTGCCAAAAGAAGGGTGGATAGAAAGCACATGGCTTGCACATCTGCTTGTATAGCAGTGCAAATACCCTTCTCCTACTATTCAGTTAAATAACCTGAAACTGTAACCAAACCACTTATATAACTCTACTGGCATGCAGAGGTGAGAAGAAACTTCAATATTCCACGTGCAAAAAAAATGATACAAGAGTGTCTTCAAATTCAGCATGAAATCAAAGGCTTCATTTGAAGTGATGTATTCTTGTCCATGTTTGCAGCTGTTTAAGCATTCAAAGCAGCAGCCAAGCTTTAAAAATAAAAACATTACTTTCCCAGGAAATAACTCTGCAGTAAACCTGTGCTGATATAAGTTCCAGAGAATTTCAAAATTCTATAGAAAACTCATCAGCAAGATCTAAATGCTGCAGAAAAACAAACTAAAAAGCCACACTGCCACTAAAGCCCCCCTTTTAATTCACAAGTTCAAACTTCATTTATTCATTCACATGTAATGAGGCAGAAGAACATCTCAAAGAAGTGTTTCCAAAAACTGTTTGAAGTTTCAAAATAAAACAAGCTTTTCAGGCCTTGTCTTCTAGCACATTAGTCCCCACAGCTGCCTGTTGCTCTGTTAGGACAACACCAAGTCCATAGCAGATGAATAGTTTTCCTCAGCATCACTTGATGCTGACCTTTTCAACTATGGGATTTCAAAACAAACATCAAGAAATCAATTTCAACATTCACTGGATACTATTAACATGTTTTGATGTATTATGCATCACCCATTACATACACAAGTTCTCCAGCTATTACTTGTTACAAGCAAAATGGTTTGCCACTGAGAATATGCCCAAGAAACCTGGGATCCATCACCTGAAGTACTGAATAACACTCGATTTTTCTGCTTCTAAAACATATAATTGAAAATATAAAAGACTAAGCCAGTTCAAGCATGCAAGTGGCACAAGTATAATGAATACTCAAAACTAATCTATTTATGAAATCTGGCATACTATGCTTTACACTCAATAGAAACACACGCTGTCCCCTATCACTGAATTTGGCTACCAAATCTCTGTTAGAATACAGAGATTATATGAGTTAGCAATAGACAGGAAGGGGCTCCAAGAATCTTGAAGGAGTAACTGAAATTCTGCTGAATTGAGAGGTCCACAAAAAAAAAAAATCCCCATACATTCTAGGTCGTTTCTAGACCCAGAAAACAACATCAGTTCAATGGCAGAATATTTCAGCATGTGAAAGGAAAAACTAATTCATAACATGTTGAAATTCCAGATACCTATAACTGCTTAGCACAAATAAAAACCAGCAAATCCAACAAATATTTACCGTACTTAGAAGCCTTCAAAATAATTCTCCAGCTACCTTACCTGCCAAAAATAAAGAAATCAAAGATAAGCTCCAAGTTTGCAGCATAAATCAGCACAAAGGATGCAATTTTGATCTCCAGCTGTTCGTACAAACAAATTTCTGAATTTCTTCCCAGATGTTTTGGTTCCTCTTGTGGCAAAAGAAATTACATCTATCAGTAGCTAAAAATATTTCAGTTATATGAATTTTCAAAAGAGAGGAGAAAACCAACAGTGCTTTACCAGTTAAGAAAACAACCCAATGCAACATTTCAACAGCTTTTACCAAAGGTTGGCTTAGACCTAAATAATAGTTTATTGTAAAGGAAAACATTTGGTTGAAATTGAACAAATAAATCAGGTGTAACTTGAGGTTATTTTCCTTATTACCTCTAAAGGCAGACTGAGTACTCAGGAGACAATATAAGTGCTATGGCAGTTCTGCTACAAAGCTAAGGCTCAAGGTGCCTGAATTTAATTCTCAGTTGAGACACTCATTTTTCTTAAATTACATGTATTCTGTATGTGACTCTTCCATATGGAGAAGTTAATAATCACCCTCTACTGCCACCTTTTCTTTTAAGAGAATAAGCAGTGACAGCCTGCGACTCATCATACTCCTTGCACAAGGAATCTTCTGAAGGCGAAGTACAGTTATATCCTACACTGGAAGACATTTGTAATCTGATCTTGTCAATGATCTCCATATACTGAATGAATGCCATTAAGATTAGAGAAGTAAGAACTTAGCCTGACAAAACCAATTGCTCCCCATCAGTACTGTACACTAACATATTTCTGCCATTGAGATAATTACCAAAACTTAGTATCATAACCTACTGGACACGTACAGCCTGCTCAGTAACTTACACCAGTAGTGCAATTCATGTGATATACTTCCTGTAGCTCAAGATCCTATGCAAGCAAAAATAAAATAAAAACGAGGCAAAAGTAATGACCATGACTTGTCCAAATATTTTAACTGGAGCCACACATGAATCAGGAAGTAGTAACACATCACATTTGAACTGAAAAGTCCAAGAAGGGTTGTATTACACAACCTGTATCATATTTAAGTGCAGTTACAAGACAACATTAAGTACACATCACCTAAAGACAGGCCTGCAAGAGCAGACTGAAATTAACTGCAACAATATTTTTTGCTCCTTCCTCACGGCAAGCAGTCAAGAGAACTCTGGAAGACAGTGCTCTGGGACTCCTCAAAAGAACAAAGAGTACGCTGAGATGTGACTGTCCATGCAGGAAGTTTAATCAAAAAAAGAAGACTTGCAAAGGCATGAAAGCTAACTCACTGTCCAGGTGACACTGGTACAGTGACTGAAACACTCAGCTTCCATGAACTCTTCTGGAATTCTTCACCAAAGTATCTGCTCTGGTTTGGTTAGGTTTTCAGAAACCCTGTCCTTCTCATCACTGTATAAGACACTCCAAAATACTCTATCATCTGTCAGATGATGGCTTTTCTTTCTCTTTCCTCCATACAGCAATACTGCCTGCAGACAGCACTATTCTTGTTTCAGAAAAATAAATGGCATGTACCTTCTCACTGAACAATAAAGTAAATAAACCTGAGCTAAAGTAGGCACACCAAAGAGCAGCTGATGTACAAAGAGTTTATATTGCTACTCCTAAAATCATAATCCCTTGAGGCATGTTTTATAGACAAGGCATATACTGAAAAAAAAACCAGGTTTATGCTGTTATTAACTATGAAATGTCACACGTGTTATACCATATAAATCAAACATGAAGCCACAATAACTTATTCCTGCTATGAAAATACCTTTTTAAAGCACAAGCAGTTCTATTTCTGACATGTAAAGTCATTTTTAATACTTCCATGGACAAATGGGAAGACTAACAAAGACTATTCAATTTATGTAACTATTGAGTATAATCAAGACTATTGTTTCCATATCTGACTAAAAAAATGTTTGCTATTTTCTCTTTATTTGAGGAAAATAGTCATGGAAAACGAGAAGAGGACTGGCTCAATTATACATTATTACACGTACAACAAAACCTCTGTGTTCACTGCCTAATAACTCCATTCATACTGCCACTAGCTATATAAACACAAAGCTAAATCCTCCAGCAACGGACAGAAAAAGTTTGCTTTGCACAACTCATCCCCAGAATTCAGCTGGAAACAAATCAAGTTTCCACATCATTTAAGGGAAACATAGTATGGTCCTGGTCTCAAATGAATAGCTGCAGATAAAACATCCTAATTCTTACTAAGAATGACTTGGGGCCTGTGGGTAGATAACTGTCCTTCCATCTTAGCATATTTTCTTCTGATGAGAACTTAAAGGCAAGAAGCTGTAGCATAACAACTAACAAAGCTCAGTCCCGTGGCTCAAACACAGGGTTTAATCTTCAATCCTTGAAGTTTGCAAGCACTGTAACCAGTAACTTTAACAGGTTTCCAGCTTGAGCACTACTCGAGCATAATTATTGCATATCATGTCAGCTTCCATATATTAGAGGCCACGTAACTTAGCATATGAATTACAGATCACTGTAGTGTGGGACAGCGTACTGGAGGATAAGAACTGCAGCCTTATTCCATTACTTCATTTTTCTCTTCAAGTACACTGACTATTAGTTTATGGAAAATACTGTATCAGCCAAAGTCAAAACAACAGTCTGTCTCCTCTAAATGTAATGTTTTTTGATTCCTTATGTAAAGTTTTAAAAAGAAGGCCAGTCTTGCATGATAGGCAAGACAAAACAACCTTCTCATTCCCAGATTTAAAGTTTCTTAAAAGTTCCTGGCTGCTTTCATAATTTGCCCCCATCTTTTTCTAATAGGAATACTGTCCTCTCATACCCTGTAGTTTACAAAAGAGGCACAAAGAACTACAGCTTTTTCCTATTCCTGCACAAATAGCACACACACTAAACCATTTGTGCTTAAAGTGTTTTCTATCAAGGAATCTCACTGTATCCAATAACCCATCACTCAAGTACTGGCCCCTCTTCACAGATTACTGCTCAACCTAGAACTATCAGCCCTTCTGTTATCTGCAGTGATTACTGAACTACATCAGAAAAAAAAGAGAATAAACAAAGCATTTCTTAACTGCTTTTAGGTCAGTGTTAGACAGTGAGCAGCTGAGATAAATCCCTGTCTTCACACGCCTGCACTCACTCAGACTCCCAGCTTCTTCTCAGCGACACATTTACTTAAGAACCAAGCAGAAAAAAAAAAAAAAAAAAAAAAATAAGCCAACAAAAAAAGGAAAAAAAAAAAAAACAACAATTAAGCCACCAAAAAAAAGGAAAAAAAAAGAAAAAAAAAACAAACCCAAAACGTGGTGGGGCGGGGAAGGGTTTAAAAGTTCCCTGTCAAGGACTCCCAGCGCCCTTCAAAGCCAAAGACGATTATTTCTAAGTACTTGAAGAGCGCTGGACATCAGAAAGCCTTGCCGGTGCCACGCCGCGGGGGCCGCTCTCGGGGGGCGAACACGAGGGGGGAACGAGTCCCCGGGCGGGCGGCTCCCGGGAACGGGCGCCGTGTTCCCGCTGCCCGGACGGAGCGTGCCAGGGCTGAGCGGAACAATTCGGGGGCCTGTCCCCGACCGCACGCACGGAGGGCTCCGGAGCCTCCCGCCGAGAGCGGCGGGGGAAAGGGGAACGCGCCCCGCGGCTCCGGGGACCGCCGAGGAGCCGAGGCCGGTGGGAAGACTCGGAACAAAGCTAAGGCGAGAGGGCCCGAGGACGGGCAGCTCAGCCAGCGCCAGCGGAGCGCAGCCAGCAGCTCCGGAGCAACCCACCGGCGCCCCCGCCGCGGCCGGGAGGAGAAAGGGGGCTCCCGCAGGGCAGCGCCGGGATTATCCCCGCGGGCTGGAGACCGCTAAAAAGCGGCTGCTTCCCCTCCGCGCTCCTCCCAGGCGGGGAAAGGACCCTCCGAGCGCTGCCGCCCGCTCTCCTGCCCTCCCTACACGGTGGCTGCGGGGGGCTGGAGCAGAGCCCCGCACCCACCTGGCGCCGCGTTCCGTCCCATCCCGCTCCAGCCGCCGCCGTTCCAGGGATCGCAGCCGCCACCGCCTTCGCGGGCTAAGCCGCCGCCGCCCCGCCCCCTCAGCCGCGGGCCCCGCCCCCTCGCAGCCCTTATGGCCCGTGCACGAGGGGCGGGGCGAGGGCCGCCAATGGGGAGCGGGGGCCCCCGGCGCCGCGCGCTGATCGGCGTGGGGAGCGGCCAATGAGAGCGCCGGGGGGGCGGGGAGAGCTGTCAATCAGCGGCCCCTACCTGAGGCTCGCGAGCGGCCGGGCGCGGGGGATGCCCGTTCCCTCCCTCCTCCATCCCTGCCTGCCTCCTTTCGTCTCGCTCCCGGCCGGCTGGATCGTGCCTGCTGCTTCGACGCCTGCCAGCGCCGGCCTGGCTCCCGCCTGGCCCCATTCGGCCGCCCAAGCGCCCAGGGTGTGGCGGCTGCCCTGGGGCTCCCAGACGGCCCCCGAGACCCACGTGCCCCTCGGGAGCAGCCGCCTCTTCCCCCGGTGCCCAAGCCGCCCCTTTCCCGCCCGGCCGCGGCTGCGGAACAGCGGTGCCCAGTCCTTCGCAGCCTCCGGGGCCATCTGGCGTCTCCCCTACGTCATTCGTGGGGTCTGTGCTGTCACCTCCCCGGCCCCTTTTCTGCCCGCAAGAGGCCTCTGCGCCGCTTCTGCCCTCATTCCTGACCGCCACAGGCACACCCACCCCCCGCTGCCCTTTTCTTGCCCTTGCGACCCAATTCCTGCTGAATCCAGCTCGTGGTCATCCGGGCCCCCAAGAGATCCATGTTTATCCAGACGGGCTCTCTCCCGGCGGCCGGGCTCTCGCCCCGCTGGGCAGGTGCATTGCGAGGGCTGCAGCTGCCGACCCAGCCCCAACAATGTGTCCCTTCCAGCTTTGCCCGAGTTGCCGTCCTTTGTGGTTATCCCTGCAGCGGGGTCTTTTGTTGCTCGCCGCAAAGCCTTTAGGAAAAAAGTAGGTGGGAGTATATCATGCGAATCAGATTTTGGAGGGGCAGGGTGGGTAGAACAACTGCTAAACGGATTTTAATGGCCCGCGGGCTTCAATAACTAATGACAACTAACACAGTACACCCAAAACCGACAAGCTCATGAAGATGCCGACCAGCTGCTCTGCCCAGTTCAGCAGCCTGTCCAGATCGATAGAGTCTCTGCTTGGCCTTTATAGGGACAAAGAGGTCAGGAACAGCACCGTGGTCATGACTGGGAATAATGCTCCACAGAAGAGGAGCGGGCAGTGCCCACCGCGATGACGGGCAGCCAATGTAACCAGCTCAGCAGCCTGTCCTCACCCCTGGAGGCTCAGGCTGCTCTGCTGGAGACACTTGGACCCCAAGGAGCGGTGAGGCAGTGGTGTCTCGGGCTGTGGAAAGCTGAAGGGGCAGCCACTGCCTCTGGAGTAATATTGAATAAATACTATTTAGTCTATAAAAATAATCACAGCTAAAAGTGGAGTTTTTAAAACACCATCTCCAGTCAATTGTCAACGAAAAGTTTACTGAACTCGAGTGCAATTGTACCACTTCAGTTACCCACATCTTGCCTTACAGCAAAGTTGCAGTCTCACGAGCACCTCCTTTTCACAAAAAAAAAAAAAAAACAAACCAATATGATGGATTGCTATAATTCTCAGAAAAATTATTTGTATTTGAGATACTGGTATCGTTTGTGGTAAGAAGCAACAGCTGAGAACCACTGCTGTAATCACTCCAGGTTACACAGCAAAAAGCAGCAAGCCAGCTTTGAACTGCCGATGGTGACAGTTTTATGATCGCTAGCAAAGCAAACAGAAAAGAAGTCTTTAAGTAACATAACCCTAAAAGAAGGAAGCAGCAGGCTTTTTACTCAGCATAAGGGCTTAGTGGGACAAAAATCCTAAGAGCAAAATAGTCTCAAGGTTTTCAGAAAAACTCATTCTCTATCCAAAAAAGAGTATTTTTCCTAAAACACATATGCAGCAAGTGGAAACTCTTCAGAGACTGTAAAATAAAACAGAGGGAAAATGACTTGCTATTGTTAAAATACAGCTGCATTCACGCTCATTCAGTGCTCCTTTTTTCATGCTGAAAATGGGATCTTGAGGTTTGAAAAATATTAATTTCAAACAGACATATCTCTACCAGTACTTTTTTTCCTGCTCCATCAATACGAGTAAGTAGCCTGTGTGATGCAAGGTATTAATTAACATTTATTTCATTCCAGCTGCTTCCCAGTCTCCTGGATTACTTCTTAGCTTTCATTTTTCTCCTCTGTATTCATGACATTTTTAATGCCATTTCTAATAACATCTATATCTTCTAATAAAGGAACTCAGGCACAGCTTTATTACTGCTGCTTTGACCTTGCTTTTGAATTTGCAAATAAGGCAAATCTGCCAAACAATTTGCATTGAATTCGTATTGAGTTTTCATTGAGAGAAAAAGAAAGGTGGTTAAATTAAGTGCAAGGAATAATTGAATCAACATTTGTATGAACCAATATTATTTTTAAGTTAAATCATGCTTCAGAAAAGCCCTCTGAAGGCAGTACATAGAGGTTTAGACTGGCACACAAGGAGATACCCAGGATTGATCTTCTATTAATTTCACTTGAAGGAAGAACCAGACTTCAGAGGGTAATGAAGAGGGAAGGTTATTGAAGACTGGAACCAAGATGACTTAGTGGAAGTGAGCATGACATTTTCTTAATGTCTGCTTATAATATCACTGGTTTAGATCAAGTGTATAAGGACCTCCTTTTCCTGAATAGTTAATTTCACACGCATGCACAAAAAAATAGATACAGCATAAGAAGAAACAATATTTTGAAAGCCTGTTATACAGCTTGTTGCTTCCTGCTGGAGACTCTATTGCATGATATGAAAACCTTTTTGTCTTTCAGGAAACACAGAATTGCTGAATAACGTCAAAATAAATAGTGTTGCGCAAATGATTTACAACGCCACCGATAATCATTACGGCATCTCTGATTATTAATGGTACATTGATAGGCCCCTGCAGAGTTTCTTGCTGAATCAGCTTTTGAAATAAATTGCTTTCCCTCCATCCACAGCCGCATCCCAGAGAAAGGGGAATCATGTCTTGACTGAAGTAATTGATTTAGGATAGCCAGCAGATACAGACATTGCACAATTCAAGATGTTCTATGAATTACTACGTCTCTGTTAAAGGAGTTTATTTTCCTTTATCACAGAACTATTTAGCCTTGATAAGGCTGCATACATATTTCTCATACTGTTCATATTTTCATATTTGATATTACCATACAACTCACATTTTTCAGGAATACTTTCCTGAGACTATTAATTATTTTGCTTTTTCTTTATTGTTTTCCTTCTACTATCCCTGGATTGCTGGAATACTGAAAGACTAGCAAAGAATATGAAACCAAGATGCAAATAGATCCTCAAAGGAAACATTCAATATAAGTTCAAAGAGTCACTGTGTAATCAATCTTGAGGAAAAAAAAATGCGGGGAAGCAAGAACAAAAGAAAGCCTAATAACTTTTCAAGACAGCTACTTTCATCAACTAAACAGGAGTTGTAATTCTGCCAATTAATAGTAAGGTCCATTAACTGTAAGTCATAAAAACTATTTGCTATGCAAAGCACTCATTTTTCTTTGCTGGCCCTGACATTTTGGGAGGGCAGTGTAGCAGGATATCCTATGAAGCAAGGACTGGTGATCTATAGTGGGAGTGGACAGACACTCTTAATGGTTTTACAGTGTTGCCAGCTGAACAAGCTCCGTTTATAAAAATAAACACAGGAAAGACATTATTCCAAGTTCCTTGAGAGATTAAAAAATTATATACAGAAAGCTTTAGTTAGTAGTACACTGTTGATTTAGTGTGGTGCAGGGCACAGCTAGGACTAATGGGATGAAGCTAAAAATCGGCAACCAGAGAGAGTATCTAGGGGAAGGGAAGGGAAGGGAAGGGAAGGGAAGGGAAGGGAAGGGAAGGGAAGGGAAGGGAAGGGAAGGGAAGGGAAGGGAAGGGAAGGGAAAGTTCAGTTTCTGCAAACAGGACAGTGTGAAATGTTTCAAAAAGTACTATAACAAACTGTAAAAATAGGCTTTCTTGGAGAAAAATAAAAGAGTATGGAATAACAACATGTTGTTCAGTGTCAAAGGATTTATGCACTGTTCTAGGAAGTCCCTAGCTGCTTTCTCACTCTACTAAGCCCATAAACAGACATGGGTATTGAAAGATTCATGGTAACTATGTTAGATTGCTCCCAGCCTCATGTCCAATAGTTACTGGTAGCCTCTCTCCATCTGATTTGTCTGTCTCTCTTGTCTCTCTCAAGGGTAAAGTTTACCAACACAGATCGCAACCATCCATTTCCCACTGACTTTCAGCAAGAGGTTATCATCTAGGTCCCTTAGAAATCTCTCTTCTCGTCCACAGAAAAGAGTGAGTGGCTCAGTGTTGTACTCCATTACCATCTCTGACTTTGGGAGAGTCAAGGGGACAGAGTGGAGATGAGCTATCAGAACAAGAAGTGGCTTTGGCTTATATTTGAACACCTATGATTTGCCTTAGATATGAAAGTACTTTGAGTGATACATGGATGCCCAAAACTGCAGAGCCAACCCCAAGCTTGTTCAAGACCTTGGAATGTCCCAGCAGCATCCCACCTCTTTGGACAGACATTAGCTGCAGTCTAGTATGTGAGGTAAGGTGAAGGAGGAATAATGAAGGAGGTGGCTGTGATGAAAGGATTAGTTATGTTAAATTATTTTTCATTTTTTCATTCGATTATAAGTATCATAGTGAGTGCCAATAAAAAATATGTTCCTGGCATATCCTGTAATTGTTAGGAGGCATATTACATAGCAAATGAACATGAAGAGTAAAGTAAAAAATGAATAAAAATATGAAAAATATAAAATCCATCCCTTTCAACCATCCATATCTCATGGGAATAAAGCTGTCATGGAAGGACCCTGATTACTGATCTCAGTGTCTGCCTCACAAGAATCAGCTTCTTTTTATGCACAGCCATTTAGGTGGTAGGGACCAAATGACCAAGTGTACAAGAATGCACAATGAGTACAAAATGCTTCTGAGCTTTCCCTGGCCCATTGTACATGGCTTCTTCTTAGGAGTCCTGTGACAAGAGCACTGTTATGTCCTGTTATGTGACACAAGAGTGACACAAGGCCAGTGAGACTGTCTCCTTCCAGCAGCTTGACAAAGGAGTGTATTTTCCAGTTGAGATGCCACTCTCCAACTCCCCGACCCCAGCTGCTAGACACAGTTGGATTGTCAGTTAAGGTTTGCCCCGTGGATTTGGCATCTGGTGTTCCGGAGTGGAAGAAGCTGAGATATAAAGGATTAAGGTGTGGAGGTAGAGGTAAAAGTTAGAGAGCACCAAAAGAAAATTAAATGTATGAATCATCAAGATGAGATGGATTTTTACTGAGACCACCTTTTGAAAATATATGTAAATTAACTGCAAATAGAAAAGTTCACACTAAAATTAAATTGGGAGAGTAGTGATAGAGACATGGAAAATGGGGCCAAAATGGCAGAAAGAGTTACCTTAATCCACCTTCCTGTGCCAAGCCTGCATAAATGAGAGAGAGATGGTTATGGACTGATGTCTGCTTTGTTATTTTAAAGTATTTAATCTAAAGCAGAGAATTTCACCCTTTCCTCATGCATTCTTGCCTAGTGTCTATTGTCAAAAACTTTGTGCTAATATCTAATGTGACTCTTCCATGATGTAATTTTAGAACATTCTTTTCTCTTGATATCCACAATGGATACAGAGAACAGATGATAACCTGTGATTATTTGAAAGCTTCTCACATCTCTCCAGTCATTCATTCAATAAATTAAATCCCTTCATTCTTGACTCATTGGACATATTTTCTAATTCTCTCGTCTTTTTCCTTTCTTTCTTTTGAATTGCCTCCACATTTGCTGAAGTTCACTGCCCAGAACTAGACATGCAGCTCTCAATAGCAAAGCCTCATGTTTGCTTTTACTGTAATAGTATGACACTGTTGATACATATCCCCCTTGTGAGTCACTGTAACCTCAACATCTTTTTCAGCAAAACTTCTGCCTAGTCAGCTGTTTCCCATTCTGTGGTAATGCACTTGATTTTTCCAGATTAAGTGCAGACCTTGCATTCTCCTCTTTGAAGTAAGTTCATCCTAGTTTTTTTGGCCAGCTGTCCCATTTGTCAGGATCACTTTGATTGCTACTCCACCAGCTTTGTGACATCTGCAAATGTGCTAAACATACTTTCTACTTCATCATCCAGGTCCCTGAAGTAAATACAAAACATTACCAAACTCAAGACACATGCCTGGAGAATCTCAGGCAACAGTTTTCCATTGTAGTAGTGAACCTTTGCTAACTATTATCTGATCACAGCTTTCCAAACAATCTTCTCCAACTTCTTAAAAGAACGTCTAGCAATGTTAAAAACCTCTCTCTATACACCAGTGCTGAAGGGAGCTGAAGTTAAGAATTTCCTTAAAATTCATGAGTATATTAAACTTGGTGACTTATCTCTTGTTTCTAGTATGGAACACTTAGTATTTGCATGAGAGACACAAAACCATATTTCAGAACAGACAGTGAAAGCTGGGTATTTTGGATAGCAGGCAGGCAAAAGTTGGATTTTCACTCATAGAAAGTCCTTAGGTTTTGAGCATCAGTAAGTAATTTGTATTTAAGTGTTTGCTTACATGACTGAGGGTCCACATCACTATGGTTGATCTTGAAAATGACAATTTTCTTTGTAATGGAGTTTTAGAGTTCTATATTTATTGGATTACTGTTTTGAAGCTTATTCTTTATTGCCCTTAACAACATAGCTTCAGCATGCGGATTCTTTAGCATTTATTCTTTTTGGGCAGAGCTAATACAATTTTGCTCCATTTTAGACTCAAAAGCAAGGGAAATCATGCTCCTCCTCAAAGCACAATGCACATGTTGTTATGCAAAGTTGAAGAGCAATCACCATGATAGGCTTCCATCTTGCACATTATATCCTAAGCCTCCTGTTGTCTCCAATTAGACTTGTGTACCCATGAAGCATGAAGCACAAGTCCCTTCAGATATCAGTCATGAGCTCAATCCTGCAAGGCTCCCTTGCCCTTGCTTTATCACAGACCCTTCTGCCTGAGCTACATGGGGGTTTCGAAGTTCCACCTGTACTTTCTGGGTCAGCACGCTCATTTCTTTGCAGGATGAAACCTGATATGAAAAAAGCATGAAAAATATCATATTCTGTGGGGTCTTACATCTGCCTGAAAGCTGCACGGATGCCTACGGCCTTCAGAGGACACGCCTAGGCTCTCCTTTCTCATATACAATTCATATACACGTGCCCCAGTAGGCAATCAAATCTTATCCGTGTGCATGCAAACTGCAATAGGCAAGAGGCATTGGCTGCACTCTGAGTGCTTGCTGTGTCAAAAGGAATAGGAGTCCTTACTCCCAATGGTAATTAGGCCTTGCTGGGAAATCGAGCGTATGTCATACAGAATAGGCTGCCTCTTCCGTTTGCTTTCTCTCCCTCCCCCTCTCAACCCCATTTTGGGTAGGAAGGAATAAAAAAAATGGAATGAGGGGGAGATTTTAAGTAATTCTTAACAGCAGTTTTTCAGTTGTAGGAAAATGTGTTGTTTGGATAAGAGCATTTCAAGAGGAATTCTTAACTGATACTGGAAGGAAATAACAGCAACTACAACAAGACAGAACAAAAACCTATCAGAATAAAAAAGTCTTGGTCACCCCACAGAAAGGGCTGTCGGGAGGCTCTGTTGCAGAAAGAGAGTAGCAGAGCCTTTATGCAATGTAGATGCTCAGGGAGGCAAGGCAGCAAGGAGAAATAGAGGCTATTTGCTCATTCGGTTTTAGCTGGAGTGGGAGATGGCTGTCTTTCCTATCATACATCAAACCGAGCTCCGGAACTCCGCAACAAAAACAGTTCAATACAGACTGTCTGCAGCTATGTCTTTTTTATTCTCCCTTTTCAACCAGTGCTGCATGGGAAACCACATCTCACACATGCTCCCCCAGCTGAAAAAAAAAGTCAGTTTAGAAACAACTGTCATTACATAGCATATTTTCCTCATTATAAGGCAGTCAAAGAACAAGAAAAAGCCATCTGCTGTAACTTGGCTGCCCTTTCCATTTTAGGTTAATCCACATTTCTGCCTTTTTCATCATCATTCCCAATTAAATAGTTCTCCAAAAAAAAAATTGATGGTTTTACAATTTGTATTTAAACCTTCTTATTCAATTTGAGTTCTTTTGGCAGAGTATCAGACAAAATCATCATATCTTACAGAAAATAGTTCTGCCTAAACTTTGAACATGTAACTGATCTTCCATTTTTAGGCAAATCTCTGGGGGAAAGGTCTTAAGGTCCCATGGGATTAATAGTCCCAGCTTTGTGCTAGATGCTGAAGTATAATGACATCATAGCATACCTTGAGTGTTAAGTACTTCCTTTTACAGAGTTCTTGTGTGGAGCATTCTGTTGACTTCCACTTTACATTTCTAGGAGGTTGCTAGAGGAAGCTGTTGTACTGTGCTTTGTACAATCAGACACTTGCACCATGTCCTGTCTCTTGGGGAGGCGTTTGATTTTTGTTCTGCTTAGTTCTATCTATTGCGCTTTAATCTAATACAAAAGTATCTGTGTGGAGAGCAGAATGATGGGAAATGTTTGCCCTCGAGTTCTAATGCTGTCTCTCCTATTTCAGTCTTGTTAATGAACAGCAAAACAATACAACAAACCGACAAGTCTGAGCTTCTCTTTGATATCACAGCAGGCACATGGAATGGCTTCTCCCAGGCATACTGATCGCTTTTACCACATTTATAGTGCTCTAATAAATGCTGCTTGGAGCCGCTCCAGGCAATTGTAATTAATTCTCAGTGGGATGCTCATAGTGGTCACCCCGGATCAGAAAGGTCAGGACTTTGTCTGTGCCTTTACAACATCAGTAAAAATTAAATACTCACTTTCCCCAAAGGTCATCACAAGCCAAATACACAAAACGATCAATCTCAATCAGTTTCTTGTTCCCTGCTGTTTCTCATTATTTCTGCGGATATCCTAAAAATTAAAAGTAAACACACAAACAAATCAAAGCAGAAGGCGCTTTCAGTGTTGATCTGATCCTCTCTCCTATGCAAGCAACTGATGAAGATATAACCAGGGAAAGTGAGAGAGCCTCCTGGGTGCGTGGAGAGCCAATTCACCTATGAGGACTCTGGCTTTAATTAATCTCCCTGCCTTCTTAGGGTGGCTAAAAGAGGAAAATCCAGTCTGGAAAACATCTGTTGCACCGCGGAGGCAGCAGCAATTCAAGGTAGAAGCCTACGGAACCTGAAGGAAAAATGCTTCCCGTGCTGCCGGCGCGGGGCGAGGAGCGAGGGCTGGAGCCGCCGTTCAGCACCATGGACAGGGCGCGCCGGGACGGACGGGGCACGGGGGGATGGCAGGGAGGGGACAGGCAGGCAGGGGGACAGGCAGGCAGGGAGCGGGACCGGCAGGCCGGGAGAGGGGCTGCCCGCCCCGCGGACCCCCGAGACTGCCGCCCTATCCCCGCGGGGCCGCCTGGCAGCCGGTCGGGAGGGGCAGCAGGCTTGGCGAGACGGCTTTCTTTGCTGCATGCGTTCATCGCCAGTGCTCCGCTGCATTTTCCATAACTTGTCACGTCCTTTGAAAAGGGCAATGAGAAATTAGTTGTCAGGGGGTTTTTTTTCCTTTCCTTTCCTTTCCTTTCCTTTCCTTTCCTTTCCTTTCCTTTCCTTTCCTTTCCTTTCCTTTCCTTTCCTTTCCTTTCCTTTCCTTTCCTTTCCTTTCCTTTCCTTTCCTTTCCTTTCCTTTCCTTTCCTTTCCTTTCCTTTCCTTTCCTTTCCTTTCCTTTCCTTTCCTTTCCTTTCCTTTCCTTTCCTTTCCTTTCCTTTCCTTTCCTTTCCTTTCCTTTCCTTTCCTTTCCTTTCCTTTCCTTTCCTTTCCTTTCCTTTCCTTTCCTTTCCTTTCCTTTCCTTTCCTTTCCTTTCCTTTCCTTTCCTTTCCTTTCCTTTCCTTTCCTTTCCTTTCCTTTCCTTTCCTTTCCTTTCCTTTCCCTGCTGCATATCTCAGAACCTGGCAGTTCTGCAAAGGAGGAGGAGGAGGAGGGTGGAGGACACCTCAATGCAAGCAAAGCACAAAAATAAGGAAGAGAAATAGAGCAGTATATGCTTCAGTCAAGACAAGAAGCATCAACCAAAATCATGCACAAAATAAAACCAGTTCTGGACAGTTCTAACAGCACAGCTACTCATAACCACAGCCTTCCTGAGGGAGAGAACATCAGTCAAATATTCCTCATTGACACTAATGTAAATCCAGGCGCCTCTTCCAGTATAACTGTTTTCTCTTTATAGTGCCAGAGAGTGTAAATTTGACCTTGGTGATTTTATTAAAAAGATATAAATTTTACAGAAAAAAAATTCTGCTTCTTCCTCTGTATTGTTCCTTTATCTGACAAATATTTTCTTTCACTGGCATGGTGGAAATCCTGAGCACATTCTCACTTCTTTCAGAAACCATGTAATTTTGCTTGCAAATGTCAGGTCCTGTTGTTCAGTGTGGGAAGTGCCAGCTTCAGGGCCAAAGCAGCCAGGTTGGCTGAAACAACTGCAAGAAACAGTCTTCAAAGGCTATCAGACCCTAGATATCACTACACCGCCAGTTTCCCTTGGGACACTCGATCTCTGCTCTTACGGTCCTCACAATCCCCTGCAAAGTCTTCATCTCAGCCTCACTCTCTTTACATCAGTCTCTGCCTCTCTCTCCTCCACCATATTCTCACTCCTGTACATCATCTCTCTCACTCTGTTATTCTTTTTAGTCATTGTGCGCCACCATTAAACCAGCCAAGGAAGAGAAACTGTTCCAGCCTCACTGCCTTTTCCTCACTGCTCTGCTTCCTTCAAAAAGCCAGGGAGCCAAATTAAGGGGGATACCATCACATCGTATATGATGTTTTCAGGGTCTCTCTCTTATATTTTACTTTCTTTGACTGCCAATCATTGGGCAGTCAAACTCTGAACAGTAAAATCTCAGTTATCTTTGGCTACTGCTGAAGTACAAATGAGAAGAAATTATCTGCCTTCAACTTGTACACAAGATAATTTCATTTTCCATCAAATAGTGTGTCTTGTAAGAGATGCAGACAGATGATGGACTCTGGCTGGTGTTTATTATATGAAGTGCAACAACTCCTGTGATGCAGCCCTCCTTTTCTGCTCTATCTCTCTATTGATTCCAATCTCATAATTAAATTGTGAACTCTGAAAGGAAAAGCCATCTTTCATTTGAAGTACTGCTCAGCATCTGGCCCACCAGGGCTCTGAGCCTTTATTAGATCCCTGGTAAGGCTGCAATGCAAATTGTAAGGGGGCTGCATCTGCCTGCTCACCAGCCCCAAGACTCCATGCTTGCCTAATGCAGGGGTCTTATATATCCAATAACACAATAGCTGGAGTGACAGATCGCTACAGTGCGATCGTGCCAGAAGTGTTGTTATGAGTATAAAGGATTGAGCCCGTTGTTAATCATCTCAAAGCACTTTACACGGGCACAAACATAAATCACAGCACTCCATCCAGTTGGGTAATTACATTCTGCCACAATAAATTCGGTCTAAAATTTCTATCAATAGTAGTATTTTTCACTTCCAGTGAACTAAACTTTGCTCTTTGTTGCTTTATACCACTAAATAGCTGATGTATTTCTCTTCTGTGGTGATCAATTGCTTTCTACAGAAATTCAGATGTCCACAGAGCTGCAGTATGCTCTTTATGCAGCTGTCAGAGAACTCTAAAAAGCCATTTCTTCATATTAAATTATGTATAAATGCACAATTTTTTTTACTATAAAGAAAATGCATGAATGATGTTAAGCAACAGAGTACTTCAAGCAGCCTTTTTGAATTCCAGAAGAGTAAACATGGATTCCTAAATTATATTTAGCCCATTATGCCATCAAATCCAAAAGGATCCAGAAAAGAGAAAAAATGCTCTAATCTCTTCCTGATGCACATTTCAAAATCTCCACACAACTTGGACAGTTCTGAATATGAAATGGCAACTTCATTTGCAACTGGCTATTTATTATTTAGTATACAGTCTATATAGCTGTGCATTCCTTTATAATACATGAGGGAAGCTTTTAATTAGTAAAGTAGGGAAGATTTGGCCCTTCAGACAGCCATGCCTGAAGGCATTTAAAAAGCCTTGTGGAACTGCAGTTTCTGAAGACTTGCGATGCTATTCGTAGCTACCACTTAGGATTTGTTCCTCAGAGAGAGCAGTTCCCCCTGAACACAGTAAGGTGTTTGTGTACAAATGGAAATGGCATACTGGAGCATTCCATGCTGGTTACAGTGCAGGCCATTTCCTTTGTTAAAAAAATTAAATAAAAATCACTTTCCAGCTGCCTTACACAAGTCCCGATGCAGTCTTTCAGCTTCCAAAGAGAAGATAAATGGACCATCTTTTCAAAACAATGTCTTCGAAAATATGTATAACACCTGATATCATCAGTTGTGCAGCTATCTTTGGAAGCTTCTCTGGTTTAGCAGCAAACTAAAGAGATAAGCAAACACATAGTAGGATCTGCATCGTTGCTTGGAAACAATCAGTTTGGGAATGGCATAATCCTATTAGTCCGAGGAAGACCGAAATTTTAATAGACTTCATGCAATTCAGATGCAAACTCTTCCTCGCAAATCAAATTTTACTACACATAAAACAGCTTTCCTCTTTTTTTTCCCCGTCCCTACTAAAGGGCATACAAAATGCCTCATGGCATCACAACAATGAATAATGATGTGCTAAACCTTTATTGATTTGCTTGGCATTCTCATAGACTCCCCACTCTCAAAACATATGCACTGAATTACACACTCATGTTTGCAGTATTAAAACTGTATTACATTCAAAAGAGAAGATTGGAGAACTCAAAGGACTGCTAATGGAATATAGAGGTCCAGATTATTCAAGCTGGGTTTGGCACAAGAGCACATCTGGGTGCACAGGAGGGGTGCTGACACCACAGTTTCAGGCAACTCAACCAGTTGGCACATCTGATTAGAGTCCTGCTATTGTGAATGGAGAAACACCAGGATCTCCTGTGACTGAGCCAGAGCAGGGGCTCACTTACTGTCCCACAGTTTCTCTGCTGAGTATGGAAGGAGCCTCACTACCTGAAAAGATTATTGAAGTTGAGTGGAGCCTCAGGCCTACTCTGATGTATTTTCAGCTGTCTCAGGAGTCAAATCGACACCCTGGGGCAGCTGCAGCATGGGGAAGCCCTGTGCTCATGCTGTGGTGCCAGCGTGGAGGATGCTGACTCCTTTCCCCAGCTCCAGGATGTAGATAGTTCTAGTGATGACTCACGAAGACAACTTTCCAAATTCTAAGTGATGCAGAGCATCAAGAAAGAAATAGAGGTTGAAGTCTGTAGTCTTGCATAGCTACGTTTCCAATTTCAGAAGTACCGAACTGGGCACTGAAATCCATCTTTATTCAGAGGAGCTCTCATTTATGTGCCAAACTCCCTTCCGCTTCAGCGGAGCAGAAACTTGTGTAAAGTGTACCATACACACAATGCTTTCCCAGGGAAATGACTTCCTGCCTCATGGCCGTGGCTGCTGGCTTCAACCCAGCCAAGGAGAGTTATCTAACCTTACTGTACCAGTGTGAAATTCACCTGTTGGCTATGGACAGCTCCTTCTTAACAGATACCGTGATCAGAGCCGCTATGACAACCCAGATTGATTTCATGCCTGGTCAGCAGCCACACGAAGGATGGGAGCAGCCTTACCAACAGACCTGTGCTTTTTCACCCCAAGACACTTGTCTCCAAGGCAGGGTTGAGATTTGCAGGGCGGGAATAATGCTGAGACACTACTGATGTTGCCTGGACTGAATTCCATTATCTCAGGCTGTCAAGCAAGCTTGCACTTTCGACATTAAAAGCATGAATTGTAAAAGTACAAATGGGAGATGATTCTCAAAAGGCATTTTTATAGCCAGCAGAAAGCTTCATGCCAATTGCTTAAAAAGGCTTTGAAAGTTTTCCAAGACAGCACAACATAGGCCCAAATCACTCCTACTGGTTTAGTTTCATAATTGCCTTCTCTTTCAGTACTTATTTTTGACTTCAGCTGAGTGTCTCCTACCCTGCTGCCCCAGTCCTCTCTCACTGCCAGTATCCTTCAGAAAGGGATGAACAGATCTTCCTTTCTCACCCCACAAACGTGACCTGGCTGTGCCACAGGCTGCCGTGGGCAGAAGCACAAGGTGGACGTACCCAGCTGTGCACAAAAATATTTCCAACATTCCCAGCATGAAGTATGAGGGAGAAAGTCCAGCTCTGAGGTGCAGCACGGCTGACTGCCAGCTCCTAAAACCTGGAGTGATCCCACAGCATTTGGCAATTTCTGCTTGGCCAACACAACACTCGCAAAGCTTAACCTATTCTGTCACCAAGCATTACACAACCAGCTGAGAAAAGGAAGTGTTTGTGTTTCAGCCAGCCCCTCCAAGTCCTGGGTTTTACTGAGACAGGTTTCTGCAAGTAACTTCAATAAAAGATCGTACTCTAAGCTCTAACACTCCATCTGAAGGTTCCCAGAAGCCTTTTTTCACCTGCATAATGTCTGTCTTCAGCCAGTGCTGGAGGTCCAATGAATTTTTAAATGCAGCATTTGGATCAGAATTTTTCTAACGTTCTTTGCTGCCATTTCTGCACATGTTGCAGAAAAGCTAGTCTGACCTGAGCTCTCTGAGACTATCCTAGACTGTTCTGCTGTTGTCTAGACCTCCTGGGCACTTGTATTTCCACCTTGAGATCTCCAGTGGTGCTGTCCTCACTCCTACGTCCAAGCACTGAGAAAATTTTGAGCTAGACGCTTCAGAAATGCAAATCAATGGATAATAACCTTTTCTCACTTGTATTCCTGAACTATTTTTTATGTTAGTCAGAAATCTGCCTTTTTTCTTGCCTTTTCTACACTTTCAGCACTTTAATGATTAGCCTACGTCTTATTCCTTGCTCTTTGGATTTTTTTTATGTTGCTAATGATAACATTTTTATCTTGGAAAGATTTCCTGGGTTCTTCAGTGTCTAGCCACAAGATTCTTCCTTATTATTGTTAGCTGTCTGTTAAGTATGTGGGATACAGCTGTCTGTGCAGCTGGCTGATCCTGATGGTCAGCTTTTGCTGGGAATATGTCAACACGACATGAGAGTGATGGTGTCAAAGTAGCTCAGCCCTCATTTTTATTTTCTTCTCTAAACTTTTCCTAGCCACAGTCTGCAAGAGCCTTTCTACTCTGGAGTTATAGCCCCCCTTCCAGTTCCCACCCCATATATCCCCAAGCAGTAGGGGGGTCTTTCAACTCCTCATGTGATCTGAGCTCTTTTTGCTTTGCTTAGCCCTGCAGGAAGCCTGGGTTTGGAATGGCTGTGGATGCTGTTCATGTGGAAATGAATGCAGTCATCACAGAACTTTCTTTGGGGTATCAGAGGCCACCACGGGGAGCAGAGGCTGACATCAGCAAGGAGAGGTGGGTGAGCCAGTGGCATGGAGCCAGCTGGGTGAAAAGGGGAACAGCCAGAGACGTGAGCCTGGTAGTACCAAAGGAATAATTGTGCGTCCAGTAAGGCTGGAGGCAGCGGATCGAGGCAGAAGGCAAATGTGCACATGCTGAGGAGGGAAGAGCTTATCCCGTTCCTCACAAAGCACCACAGACAGAGTGAAGGATGAGTCACAAGTGCTAATCTTCACTGAGAGGCTTAAACCTTTCAAGCACCAGCACCCATAACCCTGTAACTACAGCACTACCACTGCTCATAACAGGCCCTTAGGTGCAGTGCTGAGTTTCCAAGGTCTCAGGGCTGAGGTTCATAAGCCTTTTTTTGTCTGAACTTTCCTTAATCTGCCTAGAGCTTCCTTTTAAGCATGGTTAGCTGTATCTGCTTTTCTTTTTTTTTCCCCCTAATGACCAGGCAGCTATGCTTGATTAGTTTTCCTTTTGCTTGTTTTTGCAGGCTATAACCATAATGTTTACATTGACAGTAGCAACAAAGAGCCCTTCCATGCAGAATGAAGCTTTCATGTCTAAACACAGTGTAGAGGTGTAGAAGAAGGCAGGATGATAAGAAAAAGGGCAGAGTCTGACATGGCAGAGCCCAGGGCTGTAAACAACTCACCAATGGTCAGTTACAGAAATGTAGATCTGGGAGCTGCACAGAGCACATTTCAGGGGCAGCAAATAGCAAAGAACAAGCATCTAACATAAGTAAGATATGGTTGCAATGCAGAGTGGCAAATCAAAGTGTGAACCAAATTAGCAAACTTACAGAAATTATTCCAATTGGCTCCTAAGGGGAAGAGAAAGACACTATCAACCTGACAAGACACACAGGGGTGTTGTTCCCCCCTATCCCCTTGGTATGAAGCCATCAATCTGAGCACCCAGAAGGGCAGTGGAAGGAGTTGCAAAACACTGGAAGAAGGACCAGACACTAGGAGTGGATATAAAAATTTTAGCTGTATTGTTGTTATTGACGCTTTTTCTATAGTAGTATTTTTTGCTTTTGTTTCCTTTCTTTTCTATATTAATTAGATCTGGATTAATAAGAATTCTTTTGATCAGTTCATTTAGATTTCAATTTTGCTAACAGCAGATTCTTACCCCTACCCAGTTTGCTTCCATTTTGTCCATAACAAGATTTTGAGCGTAACACGTTCAATAAATCCCTGATACTTTGGGGACTGAGGGAATTTCTGATTTCTCTCTCTGTTAACAGGTACACACACCAGGCACCTGAAGGCACTAACATCCTCACCATTTTCCCATAGCAGTGAGAGTAAGAGTGGGAAAGAGATGCTCAGCAGTTACAGAGCATCCATTACAATCACTCAGCCAGAGCAGCAGTTTCACTGAGGCCCTACATAACCTCCCTGGTATATAAAGGATTTCTAATTCCTGTAAGAAACCTTACTTTTTCCCATGGCTCTGCAGTGCATGCAGATAATTCCCACCAGCTTCTAACAGCTCTGTGCTGTGTGTTTTAACATGCTTTTCTGAGTATGACAGAACAAGGTCCTGAAAAGTGTGAGATCATCCCCAGCACCTTTGGTTTTGCACTATAGCAAAGAGGCTGTAACACTGTATTGAGGCGGTTTTTAGCCAAGCACCACAGAGCAGAAGAAATTCCCAGCTGATGTGGGACATGTAGGATCCATTATCCTTGTTCCTTGCCCACAGAAGCAGAGTCAGCTCTTAACTATTGTGGTTTTATGGTCATTTTGCCCGAGGAGAGCAATTTAAAGCAGGTGCAGCATCACCAAGAAATGAGGCCAGTGACCTGGAGTTTCAAAAGCATTTAAGCATCTCCATACAAGCACAACACTGCTGAAAATACCCCACACTCCTTGGGACACTCCTCTCTCTACTGCTGACTGCTTGGAACAGTTTTCCCCCTGCTTATTTCAGCCTTTCCAACATTTGATAAAAAATTTCCAGATCTCTGATGGAACTGATGAATTAAGGAGACAAAATGCCAGCATTTCCTTCTATAATCACTGAGATAATCCACTGAATTTCCAAAGCTGCTACCTGCAAATCTCACTCAATATCAGCAGCTCCAGTGGGAATTCAATGCCTCTGAAAGTCCAGCAAGGACCAAAACCACATGCTAAAGACAAACTGCAGAGGATATTGGTGAAAGAAATGGAAGAACAGTTTTCAGAGAGATGTGACATTCCCTGGAGAAAAGGCTGTCCAACCTGGCTGCTGTATAGATTTTTACATTGCTTTTGAGAGAAAAAAAAATTCTAATTATGAATGTGTACAAAAAAAGTTTTCATAGGCAGATTATCACCTAAATCCTTTGCAGAAAAAGTGAATTAAAGAGGAATTTGAGTGGGGAAAGAACAATGCTTGGGTCAAGAGATCAATCCCTTATGTATATGCCTTTACAATGTGCATGTATTTTCCTTATGTTTCCCAACTTTCTTTCTGCCCTTTAATTTCAGGTTGCATGTTCTGATAGTAAATGTCACACAGCTGCAGAAAGGAAGTCGCAGACAGCCTGTAATTTACTGCCACACATCACTATGAAGAAGTTTGTAATTTGTGATAATGGTATTGTTCCTTCAATTCTGTTCTTGTAGCTCATCCTTCATTACACACAGCACTTTACAAAGCCTTCCGTGTTTAGCAGCATTGGCCCCTCAAGCAAGAGATTACAGTAAGAATATTTAAAATTTTATTACTGCAGCTTTTTTTTCCAAGTCCCTAGTGGCAATAAGTACAAGGTATGAGTGGGTGGTGCCAGGAAAAATCATCCTTGTTTGTGTCAGGCAACAAATAAAACCCACATGTATAATACAACTTGACATAATAAACCGTCAGTGCAATTAGCCCTTAGATTAGTAATTTTATAATTCAGCTGTTCAGCAATGACTCAAACCTGTTGTATGCCATCTTTCAAGTAATGATGTAAATAGCTTTAGCACACAAAACAGACACCTGCAATTTATTGCTTCAAAATACACGTTTCCGTTCCAGATATCTGGTCTTTTTCCTGATAAAACTGAAGATGATTTCAATTAAATGGATGTGCTTTACCCAAAGCAGTCTGAGGCTGAGATAGGAGTGTATAATCTGTGTCAGCTCTGGATGGACTGTGGTGGTGCACTTTTGCCCCACAAATAGGCCATTTCTCTGGTAAAGAATTTGCATTTTACTGCTTTCCCAGGCAAGAAATGCATCATCTCTTACCTCTAAGGAGGGGTGTGGGTGTGCAGAGAGAATCACTGCATAGAATCACACAGGAAGGATTCAAAATAAACAGATTTGCTGTTTCTTCAGGCTAAAGCTTTGGTTTGCTTCTAATTATGATACTGGTCAAATCCACATAGGATTCAGATTGGTGAAACCCAAATTTATTTTGATGTGTGATGGTGGTCTTGTTGAGTTTTCCCATCAATGACTCTCTCCAGACACATTAGTTGGTGCCACCAAGGGCCTCCCAAGGACGGGGGGGTGCTCAACTCTGCTGCAGAGCCATTATTCCCAGACCACATGCAACTGCCCAGGATCTGTGAAATTGCACTTGGCTCACAGATTATTCTGCATTGTATCAGTGCTCAATGCATCCCCTTGAGTGTTACAGTTAAATTGGTAAGCTTTTCCTCTCCTGTGTTCCAGTACAATTTTTTATTTTCCCCAACCAGGATATTCCTTTCCTCTGGAGAAATCATATCCAGTGCCTTTTGAGGAGTCTCTGGTTTACCTTGTTTATAAACCCACTTTATACCATAGCTGAAACCCCACTGCCTGATATCTCATGTCTTTCTTCTCACCTTAGTATGATGAGAAAGAGGGAATCATGCGAGCAAGATCTTCATCTACTTCATGAAGATCTGACCCAAAACATGGGCTGTGTTCAGCCAAGAAGAGTTTTACTAACTCTAGCAATATACATAAAAAGAAAACAGAAACAGGAATATGAATTATTCACCTTTTTCCTACCAATCATTAGCTATATTTAATTGAACATCAGGTCAATAAAGTTTTGTGATCTGATAATTTCTTTGAGTGGAATGAACTCAGACTAGGCAGTCAAGTTGATATGGTATTTGTGAATCTAGATTTATTTTTCAAGACCAAATTTTGTAAGGTTTTATAAAGCTAATGTGTCTCTAATGGTGTTAAATACAGAGGTGATACAATTAGAAGGTAGTTCATAGTTAATCAATATTATAAAGATCTCCAAATGCTTTGGTGGATAGGTCATCATATATCATTTTAAATACAAGTAAGATTGGTTGAGAAAAAGTCATATTTTCAGAGCAATTCTTTGGATGATTTTTTTTTCAAAATGCATTGCTGTCTTGTTCTGACAAGATGAGAAATTCACCTGCAGAAAAAAAGAAACTACAAGACTGTGCTTTGTGAGAGGGCTGAAAAAAATCTACAGACAGAAAATGCTTCCTTTGCTTTCCAACTTCTTACAGAAATCTGTAGCCTCTGCCAGTAATTTTTGTGTGATTGGTCAGGAGTAAATCTAGCACAAGTTTTACCCAGGCTCTGACTCATTGCAATATAACTGAAGTAAGACGTGTCGTCTGTGTAATTTTTTCCTCTTTTAGTATTAATATTTTCCTACTAAAGTAATTTCTTAAGTACAATATGCTGTCCTGTACCTCTAGCATATCCTAACACAGAGCTTTTAATTTGATTTCTACAGGAGGTGGTACCTTTGACTTTCAGAGATTTGTGGCACATGCAGCTGTGTAGGTATGAGGTGTCTTTGGGCAGCAAGGTCTGTTTTGGCAGCCCTTATATTCTAGGTGTTGCCCAGATTTCCTCAGTTAGCAAAGAGCTCCACGGCAGCAGAGAACCCCAGAAGACATCATGAAAACTGTATGAACAACACATTAAACACCAGTTGCAGAATAATTAGTGTCTTTACTGTCATCTTTGAATGGCTGGCCACATGGAGTTTGACCAGCAAGCTGTGACTTCCATCTCCCCTGCGAATGAACACGATTAGATGGGGTGATACTTCAGGCTGGCTGATAACAGTGGGATACATTTCAGTGACTAGTCCCTAGAGGAGAAGAGGGGCTGGGAAAGATGTTGCTTCTGCTTGCTGAGGACAGTTTACCACCAGAACTCAGCATCAAGAGATACCAGCCCTAAGAATAGCCTTTTCCAGATACTCTGTCAGTCCTTAGGGACCTGATTATATGCTGGGGTGAAGGCTACCTCACATCTCTCCTCTCCTTGTTAATATGTTTGTGATACCTGCAGATTAGCACCTCACCCTCACCAGGCCCCTCTGAACCCACCCCAAGAGTAAACACAGACACTGCTGGTAAGACAAAGCCCTTTTACCAACCAAGAGATAAGTTCAGGTTTCTGTTAGATGATTGCAGACTAAATTGCCAGCAAAGCATAAACACAGTTTTAATCTCAGCCCTGCAACACAATGTGTCTGTTTGCTTAGGCTCTCTTGCCTAAAACATATCTCTCCTCTCAGAAGAAAGGGCTGAAGGCACCATCCCACCATCATAGTGTCAACCTCTGCCATCCGGAAGCAGAAACCTCTTCCCCAGTGTGGAGCTGGTTTATAGACCTTAGGACTGGAGTCAGAGGTTAAAAAGCAAATGCTGAGAAGGATATTTAGGAGTCAGACTAAGGACTACCTGAAATATCTACAGAGTGTTTTTTCCCTGGTCTCTGGACAAGATAATGTAATACATTGCTATAAAATAATACATCACGTAACTTATAACACAGAAAAAAATGGTAAAACTAATATATTTTGCTGTCTACTTGCAGCCTAGATGCACGTTTAAATATTTCTTTATTTCCATCCTTCTCCTTCCAGCAAATGTCACAATCAGCACAATAGAGCTTCTGAAGGCCTTGTTTTCCTTCAAGAGCATGAAGTAACCCAAACAATATCAATGGGCTGTGGCTAGAAAGTTTCAGGAGGGAGGCGAATTAAGCCAGTTGAATAAACATGGATCAGCTTTGGCTGTCACCTTGGGTGAAATCTCTAGGTCACTTTGCCTGAAAATGATAGTATGAAATGGGTCAGACATTCAGGCCTTGGCTCCCCATTTCCCGGGCCCTAAAGTCAGTCTTCACAGACAAAGCAAGCAGGGAATGTTTTCCTGCTGACCCAGTGGAGTTCATGGGCTCTGGGTGGGGGCACAGGGAAGGGATGGAGCCTGCAGAAAGAAGGATGGGGACAACCCATGCTCAGGGAGGACAGAGAGAGGGCAGAAAGGGAGCAGAGCATTGTTGCAGCAATGGTGAGTTCCTGCAGCACCATCCTACTGCACCCCAGTTCTCTGCACAGTTGACAGAAAGGAATAATTGTGTTTTGAGAAGGCTGGGTTTAAGAGACACAATAAATTTCCTGACTGACACCTCCCTGGTAAATGTGTATAAATTCCCTTGGATAACATGCCACTTGGAGAATTACAGGCTGTGAGTGCTTGGGTAAGTTTTACTGCTTTGGTTTCAGTAGGCTGGCTAAGGGCTGTGAAACTCCCTCCCAGTGCTCCAAGTTTGAGCACTACATTCACAATTTAAAAGCACTCACATGTTTACCCCGTGTTAGCTAAAGAAAGAGGCTACATGGGCTGTATGTCATGTTATACTCCTTGATGGAGCTAGAGGGATACCAGAAAGCTCCCTTCAGCAGCAAAGCTGTAACCTTAAATGAAAAAATACACAGAAAACTTTCTTCAGCAAAAAAACAGAAAAAAAAAAGAAACAACAACAAAAATTATAAAAACAAAACAAACAAACACCAAAAAAACCCAAACCAAACCAAAAAAAACCAACCAAAAAAAAAAAAAAACCAACAAAAAAAAAAAAACCAAAAAAACCAAACCAAACCAAAACAAAAAACCATGAGCTTTGAGGACCAGAAAGAATAAAGTCCTAGTACTGCAAAGATAACCAGCAGCCACTGCAGCACCTATTGTTTCTATTCATAAGCTCCCTCCCGTATCTTTGTGTCTTTCACTACATCAGTTTCAGGCTACTGAGAAATTCCTTGGTTCCCAAATCAGGCTGAAGCCACTGTAACCCCTGGATGCACTTGAAAGCAGCTGATTCTGATTTGGTTTTTGCTCTATTATCTCACATTTCCTCCCTTGACCTCTTGAAGAGATACCATTCAAACACTCTGAAAAGAAGCTCTGACTTGCTAGTTACATAAACTTTCAAACAAAAGGCACGCATAATTAGATAGCCCAAATTTGTGCAGTAGCAGAAGCCTTATTAACAGACAGTAACCCTAGAAAGACAGCTTTTTCTTAACCAAAGGAAAACTACAGTGCTCTGAGGCTGAAATGCTGAGAACACTTGGACAGCACTTACCTACTGCAGTCTTGTAGATGACATAATGCTGTTAATTAATGGACTCCAGAGAGTCTCTTTTGTTTGTCTTTGTCTACAAGCTCATTTAAGTAAAAACGTTTCCATCACTGACTTGAACTCTCTTTTAGGGGACAATTCTGCATTGCATTTGCAGATGAACAGCCAGCACATAAACAGAGTAAAATAGCTATATGGCAAAACAGGGCCATAGGGAGTTTTTCTCCATACCAGAGAGCTCAGCTCATCTGGAAGGGGTCCAGTGGCCTTGCAGAGGCACAGAGTGGTGCCTTTGGAGGGTTGAAGAGCATGTTTGATTCTGATCTTGCAACCCTGCGGACACACGGCTTCGGTGTATTCTGGGTGAAAGCTGTGGGAGCACAAAAGCAGGGGTTGAAAGCGCAGCTGGGCCCAGCTGTGTGCAGGGGCACAGAGCATTCTGGGGTGCGCAGGATGGTGGAGGAATGTCTGAGTGTTCTACAAGGATCTGCCTGCAAGCAAGGTGCTTGCTCTGCCGTTGCAGTCAAGGCAGTCTCTGGCTTTTGGGGACAATTTTACTTCTCTTACAGTAAACATTAGCTTAGCTATGTTGGATGGTTGGCAGTTGCAAAGGATGTGTCTACACTATGGTTCTGGTTTGGACCACAAGTGAGCTTTAGAAAAAGTGAATCTCCTGATCAGCTCCATGGAGTTTCCCATGGACCCTAAACACTCTTGCCAGGATCCTTCTCTAGAATTTAGGGGGAGCTTCAGGCAAGCAAACAACTGTCAAATTTCAAAGCTTGACAAAGCAGCTGTTTCCCTCCCAGAAGTGATACACTTTGTTCTTCCAAAGTCTGATCGATGAAGTCTGACCAGGACATTAAAGGAGAATCTGGAAGGGTGGCAGTGGCAGATGATGGGAGGATGGATTTAAGCCCTCATGAACTTCTTCGATCTCGAGCAAGTGCAGAGCTGACTGTTTCCTCATGGAGATGCAATGAATCCCAGGGTCACCAGAGCCCCAGTCCAGCTGATAGACTATTGAGCACCTCCCATCATTCCTTAACTGGGCCAAGGGCACAGCTGGGAAGGGGAATTCGATTTGAACACTATAGCTTGGTGAGGAAGTATTGATTTCTCTTTCTCTTTTATTTCTGGGTAGATATTTGTCACTCAATCCTATTTTTTTCTTGAAAAAGAGATACTTCAGTGGATAGTCCTCTGAAAGTTACAAGGAAATTTTTTTCATAAAAAGAAAATTAATTTCTTTGGGCTCAAAACGTCAGTGGAAATTAATGTGCATCTAATAAGAAGTTCAGTGTCCAAAGGCAATGATGTTGAATTTTGGGTGGGGGTTTTTTTTGGTTTTTTTTGTTTTTTTTGTTTTTTTAATCTGTGTGGGTATTGTGGAGGTCCTCCTTCTCCTTCTTTGTCAGAAGCAGCTCAAAGCAGGCTCTGCTGCCTCTTACTGAAGCATGTTGCTCTGCGCCAGTCCTTTATGGGGTTGGGAACAGTAGTTCCATCTTGGCCATGTGCCTGGAAAACGATGTGTTTCTGGGAGAGAAATGTGGCACTGCTGTCGGCTCCCAAATAGCCTTAGCCATGTCCCACATTCTCCTGGCTTTTCAGTGAGCCCCTTGGACACATCAGTGTGGTTGTTGCTTTCATGTACACTGACTGCAGCACCTTAGCAAAGGGAACAACTCTTCTTTTGATATTTGTACAGAATTTCACAGGATGATGTTTAGGGTAGATTGGTTTTGGTTTTTTGGGTTTTGTTGTTGGTTGGGGCTTTTTTTGATTGCTTGTTTAGGCGTTTGGTTTTGGTTTTGGGTGTTTTGTGGTTTTTTGATTTTTTTTTCTTTCAGAGGGTACTCTAGAAAGAAATACAAAAAGAAATACAAGAAGAAAGCAGAAGATAATGTTAACACAAGCTCTTCAGAAAAGCTATTGTCCTTTGGTGAAATATCTAACATAAAGCAGCTCTAACCTCGGCAGGTGCTCACTAGAGGAACAGGGTGAGCCTACCTTTTGGGAAACTTTCTGGTAGGCTGCTCACTCAGCTACTTTCTCTAGCAGCAAACTAGAAATGAAGGTGCCTTGGTGCTAATGGCTTTTAGCTCTAGAGAACAAGTGCTCACAGCTCTGACCTCTTGGCCATAAAGGGAAGGCAAGAAATCAATGAGTTTGTCTTCGTCCCCCTGAGCAAATCTGCTACCAGCTATGGTGCAGCAATCTCCACTTTGTGCTTTGACGTGATGCCCTCTGAAATCTGGGAGAGGGGATCCTTCCCTCTCCTGCCAGTGCTCAGTGTTAAACTGAAGGGCTGCAACATTATCACTGCCTCATCTCTCACTGCCCATGACCTGCTGCATGCCATAACCTGTGGACACAAATTTCTTGGGACGGGAATGTGGGGGACACCAAAGCTACTAGAGACCTGCTCCACTCTCTCCTCACAGTCCCATCCTGAAGGTTTTCCCTGCTCCCAGCCCTCCTGCTGGAGACCAACCCTCAGGCTTTACCCTGGCAAGAGACTTTCTTGCTTGGTGCCTGCCCGTTGACTTTCTCTGGCATCTCTTGAGTCATCGTTGCCCACCTGCCTCCTGCGAAAGCCTGTGTGCCGGATTGGACACAGCCTGGCAGCCCAAAACCTTTGGATCAGCAAAGATGCTGAGGGGATTCCACCGTAGCCTCTCATAGCAGGCTGCTCTCCTTCTCTCTTCCTTCTCCCCAATGTCTTGGGAGGCCATGCACATTCCGTGGAGCCAAGCAGCCAACAGCAACCTCAGGCAAGACTTTTTGTGGCTTGAAAGCATTTGCTGGAAGCACCAGGGCACAGGAGGAGCAAAGGAGGCTGCTGTGTGCTGGATGCTTCAGTCTGTTCTTGGGCCATAACAGGAACTTCTGAGCTTGGCAAAGTTCAGGCCCTTTCCAGCTTCAAAAAGTCTTGGCAAAAACAGTGTCTGCCACTCGGGAGATTGCTGTGGACTGGAAGAAAGAGGCAGTTAATGTAATTCTGCTCCTTAACCTCCTGTGACAAGGCTTGGAGAGAAGGAAGGGGGGAAAAAAAAGGTGTGATGGGAAGGGGAGGAGGAGGTGGGAAATATCTCAGCACTTTAATGAAGACTTTACAAAATGTCTCGCACCTTGTCCCTGAATTCAAATCTCTTCCAGAAATGAACACCAAGGAGCGTGGTGCTGTTTTCGAGGCAGCCAGGGTGATAATGCAAGATACCCACACTGCTACATATGTTTTGGTTGATCTGGGTTTCTCCTTCTTTTGTTGAAGTTCAAAAAGCATGGTTCAAAAGGTCTAAGTTTGCACTTCAGACCTTGGGGGAAAAGTTCTTTCCCTTGGAGGAGGAAGGCTGGTTTTGCAAAAAAATTAATATTTTTCTTCTGTGGGGCTATTAGAAACTGACTTTACAGAGAATAATATTTAAAGCACTTCGTCTAGAAGAGATTTCAGCCCTTTTTGTGTTGCAACACACTGGAATACCTGAAATTATCCTTCGGGTATAGCAGCCTTTCCAAGACCTATTGACAACCTCCTGGGATAAACTCATGGAAAGGACACCACACTCCCAAGGTGAGGGATCCTGAGATGTCCCCTTCTTCTTGTCTCTGCCAGAGCTCTGTGCCCACCATGGCCTACCTTTTCCACTGGCACCCCCCACTCAGGACAGGGCTACAGGTCCCCCAGAAAATCCACAGGGAATCATCTCCCTCTTATGGTGCGATCCCGTACTACACTCGGGTGCGCCTCTCCCAGCTCCCCGGTGTTTGCTGCAGCGGGCAGGGGGACAGGCAGGGGACACGGCAACAAAACCATTGCAAGAGTGATCTAAGATGGGGATGCGCTGGAAGACGGAAGAGGGGATACCTGCTAGGGGAGGAAAACGAGGGCAGGAAGGTGATGACAAGGTCGCTCAGTCTCGGAAATAGGAGGAGGTGATCACCCGCGGCTGCTGAGGACTGGAACCAGTGATGCAGAGCTCCCAGGCAGTCCTTTCCACACCACATCTAAAAATATGCCTTTGCCCCGAAGGCGTGCTGGCTGTGGCTGTGCTGGGGCACGAGGTCCCTCCTCACAGGGAAGGGAGTGGCACAGATCTGTTTGCCCATCGGACAGCGGAGCAGCTCTCGGTGCTAAGGCTGGAGGCATTGCCGTCACCAGTCCGTCCAAACTCTCACAAATTCTGTACATCTCTCACCGGCAGAGCTGCTCTGCCTGGCAGAGCTTGTAAGGCTCGCTCTGGAACGGGGGCTGTGGCTGGGACCAGGGAGGGCAAGAGGCAGGGCCGCCGCTGTGCCCCCAGCCCCAGCCCCCAGCCCCGCTCTGCCCCGCCGTGATCACCGAGGCAGACCTTGCGCATCTCCGTCTGATGCCTGCGCAGGGAAGAAGCCAACTAAGCTTGCCAAAACAATCCCTGGAGCTGCAGGGAATGTCAGGAAGGCTGGGTCAGCGCTGGCCTGCTGGGCAGTGCCTGTGTTGCCCCGTGGAGACGCGCCTGCCTGTCCAGGAAGCACAGCAGCTCCCTGCCGGCCAGGAAAGCAGCTCTCCTCCTGCAGCACCTGGAGGGAAGCTGGCCCGTGCCCCGGTCCTGCCTAGGACCCCTTCCCCAAAAGACAGGGCTGCCCATGTGCTCTGAAGGTGCAAGCCCAGAGCCTCCAGCACAGCAGTCTCACACCAGTCAGGCACACAGGCTGATCCTGGTTTCCATCATCAATCTGATAAATGGGAAACCTTCATGGAACAATTGCTGCTATGTCCGTGCATCAGTCTTCAAAGAGGAATGCAAAATCTTTCCCGTGTTCAGGTGACTGTGTTGTTTGCAGAGCTCAGGGCAGCTGAGGAGAACTCACTTCATGATGAATATGCAGAGGGAAAAGCCAGCCTAGGTTAAAAAGAATTCACAGTGAAACTGGTTACATTAATTTAAAAACCAAGCTGTCCCATTTGCTCTTCACACTCTATGATTTTCATAAACCTCTCCAGGTCTAACTGATTACTTTAAAGCCGGACTGTGTTCAGTTGACACAAGCAGCACTCAAAAGTGTAGTTCAAGCGTGGTGCTCAGCAGCAGTGCAGGGGCAGGTGCCGCACACAGGTGCCAGGGCCTCACAATGTGGGGCACATCGTTATCACAGTGCATGGCAGATGCACTGCCCCTCCACAGCGCTCCTCTCTGCTTCCCACATCCCGACCACATCTCCCACAGCTCAGCTGATCTGACACTAATTAAATACACTTAACAGCCAGGTGCTCATCCTTTGAGATGGATCTGAGAGGTATCCAGGGGTTGCTGGCTGGGGCTGGATTTCACAGGCAGCTCCTGGGCCCAGTCCTTGTCTTCCTATTTTGCCCCTGGAAGGGGCAAAAATCATCTTGATGCACTGCAGCAGAAGTTAAGGGGAAAAGCTGAACACAGTTGAACCTGGGTTTATATTTTGGCTTTGCTCATCCCTTCACAATCCTGAAGAGTGGCCAAGTGCTTAAGTGCCGTTCATTTTGTTGGGTACATTCTTAACACTGTGAAGGCTCCTGACCCTGCTCAACAAATCAGCAATACAGCTAGTGAATCTCAAGGTGAACTCCAATACACGAGGTCTTCTATTTACAAGTTTTCCCACTTTTTGCAGAAATGAAAGCTGCAGCTCTCATTTGGCTGAGAGAGTAATGGCATGAATTTACAGGCTAGGAATAGCAGCCTAGCTTCCAACTTCACACTAACAGAGAGTGGGTGGGAAATAACTCACTTCCAAACTGCCCAGGTACCTTCCTCTAGTTCTGCCAGGAGACATTGCACATGGACAGCCCTGCTGCACCAGTCATGCTGCTCTCTAGGTGAAACCCCTGGACCCAGAGATCTGTTGATCCCCACAAAACCAAGGCAGAAAGCAGGAGACAGGTGTCTGTAAATCCTGGATCCTCATTTTCAAGGATTTCTCCAGGCTCCCAGTCCTTCTCAGTAAAAGACCAGCATTCACTGCAGCATGTGTCCTGCAGGAGAAAGACCCCTTGCAACCTACGGTTCCCTGCCTGCCCTTCACGTGGAGTTAAAACAGGACCTCTCATTAGCCTCTCATCTATTTTGGTTTAACAGGGTACATCTTTAATCACACTGAAATTATAGGGAAAATGGAAAAAAAAATCTGAACGTTTATTTGCTGTTCTGAACTAATAGTCTCTGAGTAATGCTACCTACAGACAAAATGGGTGAAAATAAAATAGAGATTACGGAATTGAATTGACAGCCATGGTACAGCCAGCAGAGGTAGACATGTCCTACTGAAGTTGTAATTTAGCATGGAAAGTGGGGGGGGAAAGAAGAGCAAGAAGGATATCTACTGCTAGGGGAGGTCTTGATGGAGAGGGAAGAAAAATATCTGTAAAGAGATTTGTGAAAATCACGAAGTATTTTGTTCACAGCCAATGTCCTGTTCGTGCTCCCAGTGCGCAGACGTATGGGAGGTCCCTGTCACACCTGGAGGGAGCATTTGGATTATTAAGATTTCCTCGTGCTCCCAGCTCTTCCCAAGCGGGCTTTCAGCGAGCTGCAGTGAGGCAAGCTGCGTGCGGCACGCTGGGGGCTGCCGGTGGCAAGCTGCCCCTTCCAGCCCGGCTGCCTCGGGCTGCGGCGGCAGCCGCGTGGCATTGCTCCCGGCCACCAGCTGGGTGACATTTCATTCAGTGTAAATCACACGTGTTACAAGTGAATGAGCAGTTTGAAATTCATGGAGTCGTAACTGGGAAGGCCGAGGGGCCACTGCCATCAGCTGCCCAGCCTCCTGTGTAACTGGCCGTAAAACTGCAGCCGGGAGCTCCCGCATCCAGCCCGGCAATTTGTGCCCGAGCAGGAGTGAATCTGTGAGAAAGACACTCTGTCATCATTAAAATCCCGATGTGTGTCATAAATCCTGGCTGAGAGCTCCTAAAGGCTAATTACTCTCACAGAATTCCTGTTCTCGCTTTGGGTCTGCTCCTGCCCACGAGGTTCCTTACCTGCATTACTTCCAGAGCTCCCCTCCAAAAACCAAACCTCCTATTTCATTGTACCGTGTTTTGACAGCCGTGGAGACCAGTGCTGTTTGTGGAATAGACTCACACGCTGCCCTGAGCAAACAAGGGGCATGGGATCACCCACCCAAAGTATTCAGGACATTCATAAAATATATTTTACACAAATGATTGGCTGAGCTCTCATCTAAAAGGGCTCAGCAGGTGCTTGTGCCTCCAGTAAGGGCATCCAGGGAAAAGCAAGAAGGAGAGGGCGAGCTGAGAGGACTGACCCAGGGCTGGTTAAGGATAAGACTGGTGGCAGTGACAAGCCTCACTGGGGACTGAAAGAAATTAGGAAAAAAAAAAAAAAGAAAAAAAAAGAATACAATTTGGGAAGCATCAAATGCTGAGGGAAAGATGAAGAAAAGGAGTTTGAAACAGAGGTGCCAGGTGGAAGGGGAGATCTGTGCCAGGTGTGGGGCTGGACTGAAGGCCAGGAAGCTGCTCTCAGGCACCATGCTGGGAGCAGGAGGGTGGAGGAGGCAGCTGCCAGTCACCAAGGCACAGGAAAGCAGGGCAGGGCAGGGGAGCAGAGAGTTTCTCCACGTTCACACCAGGCAGAAGCTGACCTCCCATTCCCATGGCAACCCTAACCCGGCTGTGTGCACGGAGGCAGATGAAGGCATTAATTTCCCAGCAAAGCCATCTCAGACCCTCAGCACGCGAGGCAGCCGCCTTCGGGTTGCTGGGGGAACCGTAACTTTTTAATCACACTGCATTAAGGGTTTTATTACTCTGCATATTTATAAGAGTTGGTTTATTCAGATCCAGAGAGAGAGAGAGAGAGAGAGAGATATTTGCTATTTTTACTGCGTCTTTCAGACTACCCCAGACTTTTCCCTGCATGGATGCTGGTGCAGGTGACCGGGGTACCACTGTTGAGGTCAGATGGGATGCAAAATAGTTACGGTGTGTGCAAGCAGCATGGCAACCAGAGATGCTAAATACAGAACTGCAAAGTATGTGATGGAGGGCGATCACTGAGGTGGTAGATCAGTGCCTAATATAATACATTATATTTCTGTGGCTTTTGAGTGAAAAGACAACTGGGACAAATTTTAGCAGGATGTTTTACATACATGGCAGCTACAAACATATTAACAACCAAAAAGAATGACAACCAAAGGGGGAAAAAAAAAGCTTAATTAGCTACTTTATGGAAAGACCAAGGAACAAATGCAACCCAGAAGAGTTTTTCTGCTCTCCAGGGCCTTTGCACATCTCTGTTATTCCCACTGCTGGCCTGTACAACTTTGCTCAAAAACCTATTTGGAAAGCTTTTAGAAATACATCATAGTCTACATTAGTCTTTGTTTGAACCAGCTGGAAAAAATGACCTTTCCTAAACGTTTGGAAAGGCTCAAGAGCGACTGACCTAAAGAAACCCTTGGAGGTTTGTCGTGGACTCAAGGCTTAGACAGACTTGTTTCCTCAGATGTAGCTGCAGTGCTTTAACATGCCCCTCCAAACTTTCACCCCACAGATTTGAGTCTATTTAGGCTTCTTGCTGAGCCGCTTGGCCCATTGGACTGGCTGGAATGGGCGGTGTGGGATGCCAGGGCCAGGCATCTCCTTCAGTCCTGGCAAGGACCAAGAGAGGTGCTGTGAGGCTGCGAGCAGCCCACGCAGGGTGAGTGGTTTGGCTGCCCCTGCCAAACCTTACAAACAGGTGAGCTCATGCCAAGCAAAGTCTCTTCTGAAAGTAGCAGGAAAACCAAAAACTGTCAGCTTTGTGACACATGCTTCGGAAAATCCCTTCCAGTGCTCCAGTCATCCCAAGCTCCATCCCAGACAAGCTGAGCAGCTGGCTGTGCCTCAGCCCAGGCTGCTGCTGCCAGCCCCATCTGTGGCCATGATGTGTCAGGAGAGAAACAAGATCCATAGCTCCTCTCCTGCACTGGCTGCTGGGTCTTTGAAGAGGACCGTGGGCACCAGAAACACCAGAGTCTCTGCAGGGGGTAAGAGCTGGTTTGTTTATTCCAATCCAATAATTACTGGGAAGAGAAGTCAAAAACGGGAGCTAGTAGCATGTGTACCACAGTGGGTTGCACAGATTGGGGTGCTCCCACTGCTCATGTTTGTCCTTTCCTCCATCTGCTCTCCTTTCTGTCTCTGCCAACTATTCTACAGCTCCCTAGGCCCTTCCCACTCCCTCCAGCAATGCCCAGGCTCTTGGTGGTACCGGCACCAGGAGCTGTGGTAGCAGCAGTTAGGTGCCCCAGGGGTTCTGGCACCTGTGCTCTCTCATCTCCTCCTCTAACCCTGCCAGCTAAGTGTCTCCTCTCACTCACTTTGCTCCGGGGCTGATGATTTTCAGATTTTTGAAGATTTTGGGCTTTGACTGTCAGGCGATGACCAGGCAAATGCATCCCATATCAAAAGGCTCCAGCTGTGCTGGGCAAGTGGCCACACTGCAGGACTGAGGGGGCTGAGCACAGCACATTTGCCAGGCTGCAGCCACAGAGTGACCTTCATGTGGTGGCTCAGGGACAGTTGCCCCCACTGTGTGAGACTGCTTGTCACGGAGGAACCGTCACCCTTGGTCAGACGAAATGTCCATCTGACCCCACAGCTTGTCCCTACCAGCTGCAGATGCCACGGGAGGAGGGTGAGGACAGGGTGAATCCATTGTAGCACCTTCCCAACCTCTCGTCCCCACTCCTAGGGATCCAAGGGGCCTCCTGGGCCAGAGTTAGTGTCTCTGTAGGCAATAGAGTTTAAATTCTTTTCCTTTCATGAATTTTTCCTGCCTCGTTTTGAAGCTGTGGCTGGCACTGGCAGGCTCCCATGGCAGAGCCTCACCGTGTAATGACATGCAGTGTGAAAGCACCTCTCTGTTTTGAAGCTGCTGCCTCCGGCTTTTGCTCCATGCCTCCAAGGTGTTGGCTGGGAAGAGGCAATGAATGGCCATGGCCTATTTGCTGTTCCCAGGCCTCTTCTATCACCTTTTTGGCTGAAAAACACTCCCTTTCCACTGCTATTGCAACTGCTCTACACCTTCAACTAGGAACTGGGTGGCTGGGGTGGGCTGTTGCAGAGGCAGAGGCTGAGGAGCAGAGGCTGTGAAGCAGAGGCTGAGAGCCCCTTCCTGGCCCAGGCTGCCACCTGCAGCTGCACACAGCGAGCCACCAGTGCTGGATGGACACACAGCCATGCTGGCCACAGCACCAGGCCAGGGACAACGCTCACACCTCATCCCAAAGCCCTCTGTGCAGTCACTGTCAATGCTGTGATGCCTTTATTCTTCTGTGCCCTTTCCTTCTCCAAACAGCCAGTAACTTAGAAGCACACAAGATATTTTTAGACCTAACTTAGAAGTGCTTCAGGTCTGCACTTCGGTGACTCAGCTGGCAGCGCTGTTTACTTTAGTTTTACAATCAAACTGGGCAATTATAGCCCTGAACAGCCTTTAGAGACCGCATTTCCTTGTCATGCTGTCAGAGTTTGCACGCAGCGCTGTCTGTAAAGCACTTTGCACACCCAAGTACGTGTCTGAAGGTTTTCTAAAGCAGATGGAGAATAAAGCCCTGGGCTGTCACACCCCTTTCCTCTGTCTGCTTGTAAAACCACCTCCCTGTGCACTCCATAACACTGCCTCATTGCCAGAGGTTCTGGCACGCTCTGCTGGGGATGCTCCCCAAGATGACTGCTCACGAAGGATTGCTGCAGGATTTGGGTCATGGCCGGAGCGCAAGGTGGCATTTTCTCCCTAATGAAAGTCTCTCTCACAGCTTTTTCCTTTCAGAGGAAGAAATCTCTGCAGCTCACAGAGCCATTTGTACTGGTTTAATGATGCTCAAGACATTTATCCTGGGGGAGAGTTCTGCCTGAGCTCCCTGTTTACTTCAAACCCACTTATTTATAACAACCTTTCCTCCAGTTCTTGAATCCTTCACCTGCACGAACATCTCCTCTAGATCATCTTTATTGAATACAGTTAAGTGTAGCTCATGGGGTTATTGAATTACAGGCATGAACTTAGCAAAATGAGATAAATCACTCACATATTAGCCTCTCTCTATTAAACACATCTCACCCGGAGGCATTTTTCCATAAAACAGTTACTATATATCAAGCATTTGAATATTTGAAGCAGCTAAGGCGGGCTTCTCCCAGCAAGAAGGCACACAACGGGAATGTAGCAGCCCTCTCTGAAGGATGTTTTACTGCCTAAAATATTTATTAGAAATAGCACCCTCTGTGTGAGGCTTGAACAGTAGGAGCCTGAGAGCTGCATTTGCTCTGATTCCTATCAGATTCTCTTCCATGCAACGTGGCACTATGTGGGGATGAGTGCTGGCAACCCCGAGGCACCGCTGGCCACCACCCAGCCCTGACACCCACCTCTGCCTCTGCCCTCACCTCAGCAGGGACAGTGCCCTCCCTGGGCTCACTCTCCAGTGTGCCCCTGCCAGGCACCAGCTCGAGGGAGATGTTGTCATCTTCGAGAGAGAGTGGAGCTTTATTTGGGCAGGAGCAGCACTAGGAAATGTTGATGCCATCTGGGAATGCAAAGGGGACTCAGCTGTGGGCTCAGCCCCTGGCATGGGGGGAGCAGCAGGTTCTGGTACTGCCCCAGGTCCTGGCACTGCCCAGCCCCAAACCACATCATTGCCTGCCTGCCCTGCAGCACCCTTGCATTCATCCCCTCCAAAGGATCTCCAGAATATTGGCTTGCTTTTCTCTCTAGGTAGTTTTCATTCTGGCACACATTTTAACTTCTCTTACCATGACCTCAGCTTTGGTATTTTCAGAGTCCATGACATATCCATGTATAACCTTCCCTGCTCTGTGGTTTGACGTGTCTTGGGTTTTGGGGGAATTTTTCTCCTCCCTGTCTGCCTCAGAAGCCTGAGGCAGTGTGTGATGGTTTATTTGGGAGATCCTGATCCCAAACTGCATCTGCTACATGCCATTGATGCTGTAAGATTTTCAGATCAAAAGATTGACTGAAATACGGGAAAAAAGTATATACATATATACAATAATCTGCCCTGATACATCACCATGAAGATCAGTAACCTCTCAGGACAAGCCATGCTCTGCATCATTGCTCCTTATGCACAGGATTTTGTTCTGAATAGCTCTTGGATATTAACATTTTATAAATAATTAGCATAATCAATATTTTAATTCCTGGCATTATTAAGAATTACACAAGGAATGTTAAGGATTACTGAAGGTGTACTTGTAACCTCATGAAGCATAAACTACCCTGTTCAAATACTACTGTTTAAGGTGCTACTCTCGAGGAAAGTAATTTTTACAACCAATTAATTAGTTTTCCAGTCAGTGAAAATGGTTTTCAGTGTGGATGTTTAACCCTTTTCTCTGGAAATGCCTTTAATGAAGGAATAAACTGCAGATTCAGTAACAGAGATGACATCTGTATATTCCAGTGTCCTCTGGGGACTTTTCTGCCCCGTTTTGCAACGTTCTGTAAAAAACTGCAGTGGAAACAAAAGCTGCACCACCCCTTCTCCTGCCTTGCCCATCGCCCTTCAGGACCCCCCTCAAATGCACTGAACCCCAGGGGCAGCACTTGTGGCTGCAGCACCCCTGGGCTGTGCACAGTGGGATCAGTCACTGCCTGTGGGCACGTGTGTACGATGTGCTGGAACCAAACCAGGGGGAACTCCTCTTTCAAGGCCTTTTGTTCAAACTGCAGGTTTGTTATACCCACTTTGTCCTCCAGACCCAGATTCCAGTTTGGCTTCTCCTCATTCCTTTGAGGTACGTGCATGTTGCTGGTTTATGGACACTGCATAGTGCAGCATAGGTTACTCCATTAAAACCTCTGCGATACCATTCCTTCTTGTTCCCAGTGAACTGGATTTCACGCTTTTTCCTCTTTGTTTAAAAAATACTCAAACAAAAAGACAAATATGACAGACAAGCTTTTATGATGATGTGATGATGTTTTATGTTGCTCCATTTTCCTTGCCTTCTTTCCCGGTGGAAGCTAAAATCACTCTTAGAGCCATCTCCCACTCTCTAATATTTTAACCAGAATGATCTATCTCCCGTAAACACGAGCCAGCGTGTGGTTCATTAGAGCAGTGGTTTGGCACCTGTATCACCCAACTTCCCCCTTGACAGTGCCTCACTGTTCACACACTTGGGGTGCTGCACTCACTGATATTTCGTGGGCAAGGGGACAGCAATAAATCCTCAGGGGGTTGGAAACAGGACTGCAGATCCCGGCAGACGCTTGAAGCACCATGATGAACCAGGTGCTGTGTAAGGCAGCTTCAGGTCATGAGCTGGTCTCCTCCATCCCATTAGATCTGCCTTTGAGCACCCATGCTCTGCAAATTTCCAGCTGGAGAAAAGGAGGTTTTCCAGCAGACTGTCCCTTCTGACAGTGGGTGCCCACAGCATCTTGAGCCATCGATGTCCCACTGAGCCCCAGGGCACAGACCAGCCAGCCCAACTGACCAGCACCTCGCTGCCTGCAGCCACCACCCTCCCTCCTCCCCTCAGAGCCACCCAGCACTGCCTGAGCCTCCTGGGGAGCTGGAGAAGCATATAATTGCAAATGACAGCCTCACCTCTTCACCCATGGGCCGAGGGCTGGATGAGATCTGATCGAGCAGCTGGTTCATCAGCCCCGGGCATCGTCTGCCCATCACTCAGGAGGCACAGGCGGCTCTGTGTCAGAGGTCCCTGCAGGGCTCTCCCAGCAAGGCCTCCAAAAACACTGAGGGGATTTTCAAACCAGCTGGTTTTGTCTGGTGTGCAAGTAAATTGTGCAGCTCTATTACATACCTGCACGGCTGGTGGGAGCGGAACATATTTTAGGAGTTTATACAGGGATTTCCTGGGCTAGGACATCACACTTCTTTCACCTGTTCTTGATCTGAAAGCAAGGTGGGGCAGAGAGCCAGAGCAAAGCCTGAAGCCTGTGCAGAGGACAGCAGGGGTGCCTGAGCTGTCTGCATTGAGCTGAGCACACCTCAAAGCACAACACTCCTCCCACAGGAATCATTGCTGGCACCCCAACGGAGATTTATCCCCAAAGAATCCTTCTCCACAGTTTGCGGAGTGTCTCCACATTGTGATCTACAGGAGCACATGGCTGAAGCAGGTGTGAAGAATGCTGAACAATATATCCTACTGTCTCCCCTGCCCAGCTAAGGGCACGAACTCACTGAGGCGGAGCTTGGCTAATGTAGGAAGCTTCACAGGTCCCTAAAGTATACTTGAGAAACACTATAAAAAGAAACAGAATTTTTAAAGCTGATCAATAAGAGCAGCTCTTAGCACACGTGGTCAGCACCTTGTGGGAAGACCAGCCAAATACTAAAGGCAACCCTGCATAAACCAATGTAGGACATGGTCAGATTTTGGCACAGTGGGTCAGAGAAGGAATGAGCTCCCATGGAAGACAGGGCTGCTCTTTACACCTCAGGGCAAGACAATACCTCTTGGCTTTCTCACAGAGTGTCTCTGGGACAGGAGTAACCATGGGCCTTCCACAGGCATCTGCTCAAGGGCTTTTCACCTCTACCTCAGCACTCCTGTAAGCACTGTCCGTACACAAATCCCTACTTCATCTCCCTCCCTCGGTCAGCCGGCTGCATTCCGTATGTACCTAATGGGGTGTCAGAGAGGCTGCTGCTCTTCACACACTGTGGGTGACACACTGTACAAATTCAAAGCTCCCAGAAACATTAAACAAAGGCTTGCTCCAAGGATATGGCAGCTTTCCCACATCCCCAGCTGAGCAAATGGAAACACTTCCCAAAAGCCAAGCTGTAAAGGCTGTCCTTGGTGATTCTGTGGGCTCAGGGCTGTGTGCCAAGATGTGCTGAGCAGCTTAATAACAAACAACCACTCCTGCACTAGCCCTTTCACCACCTCCCCTGGCTCAGGGGACTACCCCAGTCCACCTATATAGGACAAAAAATGCAAAGGGATAGTTAAACTCAGGGATAATTAAACTCCTTGAGAGCCAAAGAAAGGCACCCTAATCCTGGCAGGCTGAAAAGTACTTTTCAACATTTTGTGACATGGGAGCTTTCAGAGCAGTGATGGAGCTCATCCAGATTCCCATCCTGGGCTAGAGCTGGCGTGCATCACGCCAGGGCAATGGCTTCATTAACATCAGTGCCAGTGCCCAGCTCTCCAGCACAGGATCCCTGCAAGTACAGACAGTGCTCTGGAGACAGCTCCGGTCATCACTGAAGCCAACCGCTAAGATAAAGGCTGCCTGAAATCATCGAGGAGAGGAACTTATCACAAGAGACCTGGTGGAAACAGCAGCAGCTTTGTTTCTGTTTTGCTTTCAAAGGGTAAGCACCTTTTTCTCTCTCTATCCTACTGCTGGAGCAGAGTTTGTACATCCCATCATTCAGATGACTGACAAATTATTTCACAGAGTGTTCTTTATCCATAGCTGTGACAAGCAAATTACACTGAATTAGGCTCATCTACCTTGGTCTCCAGGGACGCTGGATATTAAACTGTCTCAGAACTGGCAGCCTGAAGCACTGTCACCACTCAGCCTGAAGGAAGATGCTGGGATGGCTGCCCTACCCAACAAAAAAAGGCTGCTCTGTTCAGGGGAGGAACTAAAATGGGGTGTCGGGTGCACGACATTACCCATTCCTTCTGGAGAAACGAGGCTTATGGCAACGGTATTTACTCCAAATGGCAGGTCTGCAACTCCACCACTGGCTCCAAGAAATACTCTATGTCTTTCCTTCCTGATACACAGTAAGTCCTATGGACCCTGCAGGCTCCATTACCCCACTTTGTGGCAGCCAAACTGCCTAACCACGCCCATAAAATCATCAACAGCCGCCACACATGAAAGGCAGAGACCGCAGCTTGCCTTTCAGTGAAGCCAGAAGAAAGTTTGCCCAGCACTGGCTTCAGAATGAAGGAATCAGAATATCCTGAGTTGGAAGGGACTCACAGGGATCATCAAAGTCCCACTCCTGGCCCTGTACAGGACAACCCCAAAAACCACAGCACATGACTCAGAGGATTATCTAAGTGCTTGAACTCTGGCAGGCTTGGTGCCATAGCCATTTCCCTGGGGAACCTGTTCCACTGTCCAGCCACCCCTTGGGTGAAGAAACTTTTCCTAATGTCCAGCCCAAACCTCCCCTTAAAAAAAAAAGCTAAAAGAAAACCTGAACACTGGTTTACCCCTCACAGTTGGGCATTGCCTGGGCACTGCCATGGGCAACTCAGTATTTTCCTATTTATATATACATACACAGGAAAGAACAGGACAAAATCAGTCTTCTAGTTCTTCCCTCTAGGAATGTGCGACTGATCCACCATTAATGCTGAAACCCTCTTCAGGGGGTTCAGTGCAAAAAGGGATCAGTGCAAAAGTTATTTATTTCTTCTTAAAGCAGCTGGGTCTTTATTTGGTATGATAAATGCAGAGCTGCCACAGGCCAGGCTTGCTGAGAGTGCCAAGGTTAAGGTGCAATAGCACATTTATCGTCACGATCAAGTTAAGCTTGTAGCCCATTTTCAACATAAGCCTACTCTAGCAAAACAATTTGTCCTTTAATCACAGCAACAAAGACAAGGTCCCAGACTCTAGCTATTTTAAATGCACTCACATGGGTCCAGATAATTGTTGGTGAGTAGGCGAACAGGGAAAAGCTTTGAAGTTCTTGAATCCAGTAACAAAAGCTGAGCCGTGCAAGGAAAGAGGCACGGCTCGCACACTGGCTGCTGCTGCCATCTCCTCACAGGAATTTGTAACTCTTCTATTAAACTCTTCTCAAAGGTGCTTTCTTCTTTCTGCTCTCTGTAACCCTCATGTAAAAGCCCCATCAAGAGCATAACAATAGGATTAATGTATTTTTATACAGTTCAGGAAAGTAATTTAGAGCCTTGCCCTCCGTATCCCTAAAGCCAGTATTAAAAAGCTTATTTGATGCAGAAGATCCCCTGTAATTATCATGAATATGATGTGATTGACCTTATCTGCAATACAGAATCATATCCAGTCTTGAAGATAACAGAGGTTATACCAAGCACTGAAAAACGTTTTCTTTCCAAAGTTCTAGAGAAAGAAACTTCAAGTACCTCCTAACAAATAACCAGATGGCTGAGACATCAGAACAAGTCGAATATTAAGATCTGACTTCCTTGTAGTATCTGTTTGTTGATGTAATCTGCGATACATCTACTAAAAATGAGAATACGAGTGAATGAAATTTAGAGTAGCAGGCTATTCGAAACTAAATGCAGAATATAATTTAGTTTTATTATACTTATTTGATAAGCTGCATCTACATCTCAAATGCATTCTTAATAAGAAAATTAAATTCAAGCATAAACTAATGGCAAGAGCACCTTTTGTCAACTGGATGCATTTCCTTTGGCAAAAATGAAATTAAAGCAAGCCGGCTACTTTTCAGCTGGAGACATCACAATATAGTGTTATCGAAGTCTACTTTCACATGAATAATATTATCTATTATGCATTTATATGAATATGCATCAACAGGAAACAAATCTGGGCCAATAGCACTTCAGCTAAAAAAAAGTTACTCTTGGCACCATTTGAGTACCTGGGAACAGTCTGGACATACTGAACGGGCAAGCTTAAAGCCTATATATAAATTAAGGATAAATACTTAAAATGCTTTCACTTGAAAAGTAAACCAAGAAGTGTAAGGCATTCCCACCTATATATTCATTTGTTCTAGAAACCAAGGAAAGACAGATTTTGACACCTCTTATGTCAAAATTTAGAGGGCATCATACAGCATCATAAATTCTGCACTCAGATTTTCTTCTTGAGTTTTAAGTCTCCTGAATGCTTGAACCTGTACTCCATCCAGTCAGGTAGTTTCATCTTCACCTCAAACACAGTTTGCCTTTCAGGCTGGCTAGCGATCTGGTTTTTGTTTTGCCCCCCACTGGCATCTCAGTGCATTTGGATGAATCACACCAGCTGATATTCACACTACATGAAGCACCTGGAAAAAAATATTCTGCATGTATAGCATATATTTATGTCAAAATCATGGTGTGTTATTACCTACCAAAATAAGAATGAGCTACAGAAACCTCAGAAGAACTATCCAGACAGGAACGCCTCTGGATTTTGTAGATGAAAAGGAGCTGTCTGATCTAGGAAATGTCACTAGTAATAAACCCACTTTTAGAGTATCTCCAGCTGATCAGCTACATGTACAGAACAAGAGTAATGCTTTATTTTTTTTTTTTTTGCTGTTTGAAAGAAATTATCTTTCTCACCAGTTAATGGAAACCTGCCTTGCAAGACAAATTCCTGTTGGATGCCATTTCTCAGGATGCAACCTGATGTAGATGTATGGATGGGGGAGCAATGTGTTTTCACTGATGAAAAGGAATACAGGCAAAGGTCATATGCAGATTTATGAAAAATAAATTTATTACATAACACCTTGTTTTAACAATGTTTGATTTTTTTTTACTCAGAATACTTGTGTCATTCATGTAAAATAGTTTGATACAGTACATTGTATGTAAGTTTTTCCTCATAAATTCTAAGGCTCTCCTAACACCTTGTTCCTCTGCAGTAGGAATGGCACCCCTAAACAACGTGCGAACATTAAAAAAAAAAAAATTTAACTGAACAAAATTTAAAATCCACTACACCAAGCTGGTTCTCAAAAATCATGACAAAATATCTGAATGGATGCCGCACCTTTTTAGGAAATATCTTTCATGCTTTTTTAATCCCAAAGCATGCTCACAAATCATTAACACCAACAGGAAAAAAATAAAACACTGTCTCTATGACAATCATTTTAGTTTGTTTGCTGAACCAAACATGTTTATATCAATGACAACATACTTATTTTACTATCAAATAGCAGCTTTAATACCAGTCAAGTCATAGATTTCAAAACAAAAACAAAACCTTATGTTGGAAATAAATCTTTGGGATGTTTGTAATTGCTGGGAAAAAATGCAAACGCTTTCATGTTCTTAAAAAAATCTCATCGTAGCAATCGTGTCGGTCATAAAACATTGATCTAGGTGGAAAATGAACCAACCCACAAAAGTCACTAAAAAGAAACGTCTATCAAAACTGTCTGAGAGTTACGGTTAGTTTGCTTTTTTGCCATGGTAACATATACTATATGCTTCAAGTACCAGTTCAAAGATGTCGTGTACTATTGGTCAGATAAAGTTGTTACATCAAGAGAATTCACCACATACGACAACAAAAATGCTTGCCCCTAGCACACTTCACAGCTTCACCTGCTACAGACTGTCACTGAAAAAAATGCATCGGTCAGTCTGAACCATGTCAAGTAAACTACAGAAGTAGCATATCCACAACACAAACTGTGCTAGCACTTTCTTTTCAAGTCTAACCCCAAAACCAGGTACAACGTGGGAGCCCCCACTCGGCCCTGCGGCAGGGGGTGGGTCGTGGCGGTCGGACAGGTGGGAGGTGTGGTTGTACAGTACATTCTCTGGCCCAAGCCGGGCTCCTGGCACGCAGCTGCGCGGCCGGTCCTGCAGCATTAGCGACAGCGCATCGACGGCACCGGGTGCAGCTCAGTACCGGTGTGTCTGGTGCGAGTACTGTGGCGGCTGCTGGGAGGTAGCTGAGTATCCCATGCTGCTCTGTGGCTGCGATGTGCTTGGTCCGGGGTTGGGGTAGGCAGCATGGGGGTTGGAACGCTGCAGGGGGGAAAGCACAGACACACAACCCTTTGTAACACGTACATCACGTGACAATTTCACCTACTGACTCGTTTCTTCAAGAGGCGCCCAGCGCACGCAGTCTCAAAGCAGCTGCACTTCCAGGCTTCGTTTCACTTACTCTGATTACAGCAGGTAACAGACATCAGGAATACCAGATGAGAAAGTGACAGTTGCCAGCCTTCTGCTATCCACCCTAATGGCCTCCTGTGAATCTTCACCTATCACAGTCAAACCTCCAGCCAACCCTCCAGATGCCCACTGTGCCCCTGCACATGACACTGGGCTACCACCACTCACAGCAGTGGCCTTCTCCACTTGCTCTCTTCTCCTACCAGGAAGGTAGGCTGCGGTGGAGGTCCAGGTGAGGCATCTTACTGCTGATGAGCCACTCTGCCTTATTCTGGAGATTTTCACACATGGAGGGATATACTTGCCACCCTTTTGTGTGACCTAGGAGTACAGGCTGAGAGCACTGTGACTGGGCTTTTGTGTGACCTAGGAGTACAGGCTGAGAGCACTGTGACTGGGCTAAGGTGTCATTTATCAGCTTGAAGGAGAGTTTAAAGACAATAGCGACATGTTCCTCAGTGGAACCAGGTATTTCAGGCAAAAATGTCTTTAGATTGTGGCTTGGGAGGTTCAGGTGGGACATTGGAGGAGGGACCACTAAGGGGCCAGTACAGCACTGGAAGAACTTGCCCACAGAGTCTGTCAGGTCTCTATGAAGGTTTTTAAGACTCAGCTAAGCAAAGCCATGCTAACCTGAGTGAGGCAGAACTAGCAACGGCCCTGCTCCAAGTGAGAGACTTGGCTAGATGGTCTCTGGAGGCTCCCTTCAACCAGAACTCCCACAATTATTTATTGAGTGGAGCATTCATCATTGCAAGAAGCTCTCAGCAAACCAGCAACTGCCTACTTCAATTTTAGCCTAAAAGTTACTATTTACTGATCATGTGTTATAAATGAAAGAAGGACTGCCTATGAGAGTTGCAATCTAAGTATTTGACCATTTAGTAGCATTTAACATTTCATTAAATTAACACAATTTCGTTACATTACTGTAACGAAATGCTGGTTTACAGTCACTTTAAGGTTTACATGTCCTCACAAACTTCGCCGCATTTAGAAACTGTATAGCTTCTGAATTCTTGATATCACAGGACGTATTATGTTTTTTGGGAAAAGCTGCTTCTAGAAGAGGTCTGGAAACTTCTATAAAGTGACTATTCCAGGACTAGGGTATTGCTATTGAGACCTGAATAGGAAAAAATTGTGGTGAATCAACACCCTGAGAAAGTAAAATATTAAGTCACAAAATAAAAAAAAATTTTAAATCCCTTTTTTTCTTGTTGTACAGCATTTAAAACAGAAGCTATACCCAGGATGCTGAAATGATGGCAGAAATAAAAACGGAATACTCTGCTTGTTAACACACACTCACAAGAGTGAGCTAACACCTCTGCAGAAAAGAGGGAAAAATGGCTGGACGAGCACTTAATGTCAGTGGGAACGGACCAGCACTGCTGAACGGCACCATTAGCATAGTGACTGAACTTTGTGACATTTGCCTTCAGCCTTAAGAGAAGGACTAAGTCACTCATCAACAGAAGGATCACAGCTCTGGGTCACCCTTCTCCATGTTACAAATACTGGATGTACTTCAGAGAGCAAAAGTCTTGAACGTTGGTTTTGCCCAAGTGTGGCTCCTGTGTATAGGAAACCATCACAAGTTTAACCACTTAAAACTGCCCTTTCATTTCAGTTGTAAAACACTCCCTGCATCTTGACTTCTAAAAGAGATCTTATTTTAAGACAGAGGCAATGAAAAATCAGGTTCTTTCATGACACCCAGAGCAACAAATGGCTTTTGTTTAAGAACAAAAGTAAATATCCAGTCCTTTCTAAATACCATTAAGCACCCAGAGGGTTATCACAAGCAAAAGCTCGGAGTAGTGGAATTGCTCCAGTGTGTTTAATCACATTGCCTTTGGGAGTGTCACATTGCAGATTTAAACAAGGACGCAAGAAAGTCTGTGTGCCATGTGTCTACTATTTTTATGCATGGCAGAAAAAGATACAAGGTCAATGTGCCCTGCTGAGAGTAATTTGACTTCTGAGTGAATGCGGAAACTGTTTTAGTGTGCCTTGCCCAGGAGATGGCAATCCTTCTTCACAAGCTTTATATGGGGAATTTGAGCAAATCAAATGAAGAACAAAGGAACAGGTGTTTGATTAAAACAGAGGGCTGTATTGTAATGTTTGTTTGCGGTCTCCTCAAGTTGCTGGATCAGAAGCAAAAAATGTGAGGAATTTTTTTCAGGAAGACCTGAAACCATTAGTAGGAAACTCTTAACTGCTTTTGTTCTAGTGCTAGCAAGTTCATGTCTCCTCTCTTTGATTATCATGTTTTCCAGACACCTTAATCCAAACAAATCTACTGACTGCCTCTTTGCAAGGCTAGGGGGAAAAACATATTTTTTTGAAAACCAGGTATTTCTCCTCCTAGAGAGACAGCAGAAAAAGTGGTCAGGAGTAGTCAAGTTACCAGTAAGAGCTCCTGAGACAGAAAAGCAGCAGTTACCATTATCTTAAGGAAAGAGTATTCTGAAATTATGTTTGTCAACAAGGGCTGCCCCCAGCTGTAATCCCAGGACAGATATCTGCGAGAACAAAAATTGTGATGAGCACGAACTGAAAACAAACCAGTGCCAACTCTGGACGAGCAATTCGAGTCCTCTGACTTGTCAGCCAGCAAACCTCAGCTCTGGCTCATAGAACTAGGAGCTGAAGTTTGTTCAAAATGCCACGATGCAGCAGCAAAATTAGGTGAAGGGCATGTAAATAGGGCATGTAAATGAGGCTCCCTGACACAGTACACACAATCTCTGAATCAATCTCCTTAGATGTGTGACTCCAACCAAGGGCAAGATTAAGAAAGTTACAGCTGCATGTGTGTTCTGTTCTGTGTGCGAGTTTTTAAGAAGTGGTAGAAAGAGCCAATTAAAAGGCCAAAACAGCAATTGACTGCAGCTTGCCAGATTGAAAGGGATGAACCTCCTGTAAGAGTGCCTGTGATAGGTAATCCTACTAGAAGAAAGATGATATTTATACTTAGAGGCACCCCACCCTGCAGAACTGTAGTTAAGGCTCACCACTGTCTCAAACAGCTCTAAAAATGTGTATTGTTCAAGGAGAATGACTTGCAAACTGATGTGTTATTGATGTCCTGGGATAAACTGAACAAAGGCACTTGGGGACTATATGAAGGGTCTTGAAATAAAGCTCCTGAAAGTGATCTTATTTTACATTTTTGTAATACTTTCAAGTTTTGGCCAATGCTGATAGTACATGGATTTTGGTAAGGATGAAGGTAATGCCCCCACGCAGCTTCTGAGGCTATCTGGTACTCTCAGGAACAAACTATGAAATGCAAGATTTCAAAGCCCACTGGTGGCTCATGGAGAAGCCGTATCAAACTGAAAGGCAAGTTGACAGCAGCACCTTTACTGACTCCGATTTTTAACTCTCCCTACATATTTTAACATTCCTTAAGCTTGCAATAATTTTCTTGTTCTCTAACTGCTCCCGTGAACCATTTGAAGTCTTCTCTGCTCCTCTTTTGTAATTTCTTAGCTTGTATGAGCTAAAGGTTCTGTCCTTAACACTCTTCTCCCCAGTCTCCAGTAGCAGCCTCATCCAACCCAAAAACTCAGGTATCATTCCCTGGGATGACAAAGATATTCTTTATAGCCCAGGCTCTAATTTCTTAATGTCTGACCACAAGCTCAAATGTAGGAAGGCCAGAACACATTTTTCATGTTTTCCTCAAGTGTTTTTTCCCAACATGCCTCCTCATCATCCTCACTCATTGACTGCCACCACCTCACCTGTTTTCAGATCTGTAATATTTGGCTTACTCAACCTGGAATCTCCCTTGGTCTTCAAAAGAGAGATTATGACAGCATCATACCGAGTCTTTCTTTATGTCCAAAAATCATCCAAAATACTGTTTCCACATCCATTTACCCAACTGAAACCCTTGCTAAGATTCTTATTTCACAGCTTTTTTACTGCAATATCATCTGTCTCCTACCATTAGAGGCTTGTTCAAGCAAGAAATGGCATTTTTAGGTGATACAGAGCACAGCATAATAGGCTCCTGGGCCGTAACTACTAGCGTTTCCTAATACGAAGGTAGTAATTAGTAACTCTAATAATGTCTGATCCTAATTTCCTTACTGCTAACCTAAAGAGCATCAGGATATCAACAAACCATCAACTAAATGAATCTGAAAAAAAATTGGAAGATGTCAAAAAGTAACAGTTAATACAGTGACATTTACAAAATTACTTTTTTAGTTTGAAGAAACACTGCGCTAAACATGAAAAACAAATACACAATATGTGAATAAAACAAAATACCTGATAGTCTGAGGTCATAATAAGTCCACCTGAGGTAGTGGTAGGAGGAACAACTCTCACTTTTTTCAGTGGGGGTCCCTGTGTGTGACTGTTGTCTTGGTTCCCTGGATGACCAGTTCCATTAGTATGGTTATTGCCCTGCTGCTGCTGCTGGTTCTTCTCAATTGTTTAAACACAAAGAAAAATTTCAACTCAAAAGCAGTACATGAAATAACATGAAATCAGGAAATAGTGTAAAAGCCAGTGAAACATGATGATACTGTTCTTCTAGTACTTACTTTGTCTCCTTTATCATCTGGTTCTTCTTCTGTTAAAAATTCTCGTTTTGGGTAAGGGATTTGACAACCTGCAAAAACACTGTCCCCCAAAAAAGTCTATTTATCACTGTATTAGAACAGAAGGGTTAGACCTGTAAGATTCACACTTCACCCATGATCGTTTCAAGTTGCCTGAGCCATCATTTAATACCTGTAACTAAGGGAGAAGTTTTCCCTCTCTGACTATCACCATATTCTAAACTTTGTAAAAACATATTCACATTTGATTTTAATGTTCAGTTGACTCTTATACACTAACTTAAGCTCCCAATAATTTTTTTGTTGGTTAGAAAGGTACATCACCTGTTCGGTATTTGCAAGGGCACAAAGAGCTATCTCAGTACAGCTATTGTGCAATTCACAATCTCAGGACTAACTAAAAATATTCCTGGAAACTTCACTGACTATTAATAAAACCACCTGGAAAAAGAGTTTGAAAGTAACTAGAAATTTCACCCGTCAATTTGTATCTCACAGTCCACATGGATTTGCTACTGCTAGTGCAAGCTAGTATTTACCTGCCCTTCATCAGCTGAATGTATTTATAATAAAGTCTCTGTACACCTGTTAGCAATACTCATTGTGTATTCACATTAAAATGTCAACCTAAATTTGAGAAAAAAGCCAAACACTACCCTAAAAGCAGTTTCTGCAACAGCCAGTCATTTGCATGACTTTAAATCACAGAGACAGGTCAAGAGATGCTATAAATAATCCAGTAGGCTTTGAAGAAATAATTTCATTTTTAATTAATTCCTTATAAGTATACATATTTTATAAATTCTTCCTTACATAAGGGTAGAGAATCACACACAGGATGTACTAATAGGTTTCCTAAAAGGGTGTACAGTCATGCTCTCTGGCTAGTCTTTTGGAAGAGGAGCTTAATTTTTAATGAAATCATTGTCCATAAATTTTCTCCCTTTGGTAAATCTGCCTGTGCAAACAAAAAAGAGGAGTGTCGACAGAAAATGGATTTAAGTTGTTAAGGATGACAGCACAGAGACACAGAGTTAACGTTCCCCACCCAGTGAATGTACAACAAAGGCTAAGACAAAATGTAAACTAATTAGAGAGTGTCATCTGGCATTCTGAGGCAGAGAAATGGACCTGCGGGCACTTAGCAGTTGTCTACCAAGATCTGTGGCATGCATAATCAACCTGTCAGTGAGTAATAAGATTAGTGCTGCAACTAATAGGATCAAAGTTCCATAAAGCAAGAGATTAATAAAAATGCTACTCAATTTTAAAAACCACGAATGGCATTTTAGTGGTTATAGCCTTCTTCGGTTGTTAGACAGTATTTAGCTCAATATTCACAAACATACTTAGGACAGAGAGAAAGCACAGTTCTAAAGCATCTCTGAATGCACTGATAGGTTAATAAACTGACCACTTACTCGGACGTGGGAAGAGGATCTTCCAAGAAGTAAGGATCCTGCATAGCCTGTTCTGAGGTAATTCTCTTTATTGGATCCATAGTGAGCAATTTCTGAAGCTGAGGGGGGAAAAAAAAAAAAAGAAAAGAAAAAAAACAAAGACAAAACACCTTTACATTACCAACACCATTTATAGAAACTTCACCATATTCCTGAAAGACGATAAAAATGTGCCTGAACTCAAAAGCCCAACCATAAATGCCATAACCACATTCTTCTCTCCTGTTAAAGTAGTAACTTCATTTCCTGTCAAAGAACACCTATTTTCACTTGCAAAGCCCAGGACACTCAGTTCCAGTCACAAGTGTTCTATCAAAACCATTTGAAAAGTTTCCACAATGTACTAGCAACTTTAATCACAAAATAATTTGGGTTGAAAGGCCTTTTCAAGGTCAGTTAGCCCAGTCCTCCACCATGGGCAGGGACATCTTTAACTAGACCACGTTGCTCAGAGCCCTGTCCAGCCTGACTTTCAACACTTAACGATGGGGCATCCACAACTTTTTGCAACCTCTTCCAGTGCCTCACCACCCTCTGAATTAAGAATTCTTCCTAATATCCAATCTAAATCTACCTTTTTTCATTATAAAGCCATGATCTCTTGTTCTATCAAAAAATGTCCCTCTTCAGCTTTCTTGGAGATGCCCTTCCAAGTACTGAAAGGTGCTGTAAGGCCTCCCGGGAGCCTTCTCTTCTCCAGGCTGAACAAGCCCTACTCTCTCAGCCTGTCTTCAGTGGAGAGGTGCTCCGGACCTCTGCTCACCTTTATGGCCTTCCTCTGAATGCAGCACCCCAGGTGGGGTCTTGTGAACTAGGAACAGCAGACCATAATGATTTTATTTAGCTCTAGTGCTGAGTTGCAGTGACGCATTTGTAAACATGTTTCTTATTCAAAAAGTCTGAAGCACATGCATATACTTCTCTCCATCCACACAGCAGCTGTGTGGAATACAGCTGTGCTGGACAAGCAACATGAGATAACCTTGAGATACTACACAGAAAAATAGTGAGTTTTCATGTTTCACCAATACAACACAGTGTCTAAGGGAAAACTACATCGTGACATATTGACAAAGACAATGGTCTTTAAAAGAAAAGCTTCACTTTTAACCTGTAGTGGGTTTTTCTTAAACTGTGGATCTAACAAGAAACTACATACATAAATAATAGTAATTTACATTTCCTATTCATACATTTTATAGGATTCATATACTCATCTTTTTAAGAAGATCCAGTGTCATGATCTAAGTCTGAACTGGTCATCTCCTTTTACTGGCTATTAATTGAGCATTCATAACTGCAATGAAAATCTCCACGCTTCAAAAGCTGAAGTTAAGAAAGTACATTTCCTTCCTCAGCCTTCAGTTTTGACAGCACGGTTAAGAACGTGATAACTATGAATTACCACCATCAATCCAGTTTTGTTTTTCACATCATTCACAAGAACTCACAGTAAGATATTTCATCTCTCTGAGTCTACATGAAGTTTTTATAGAATAGCATGTTGAACAAGCCAATTCTTACTCTCTCAAAAAGCAATGCCAAGAGCCAGGAAAGAAAAGGCAAAACATGACAAAGAACTGCCAACACACTGAAAAACACAAATGAAAAGCACTGCAAAACTCTAGCATCATTTCTGGTGATTGGATTCTAGAGCTGTCCATCACATGCTGACAGGACTTGGTCATGATCGGCCATACAAAAAAGAAACCACAAAAAAAGTTCAATGACTGCGCAACCATTACCCACCCAGGGGATCAAAACTTTGGTTCTGCCCCCTTGTACAAATGCCACACAGAAGTAAACCTTCCACTTATTACTACAAATATTTTCTATTTTAAAAACTGCTTGACGTAAAGATCACCTGGCTAAATGACACAATAAAAATGCAGTAAACTTCATACATCATCAATGAATGGGACAATCACTACAGTTCATATGGACCAAAGTAACCACGTGGAAGATCAACAACCATTAAATTCACCAGAAAATAGCAACTGTTTACCATTCTCTAGGGCATAAGTAAGTAGGAAAAAAAAAAATCAAGAATGTGGAAGTGGAAGAATAGTAAGCTGCTAAAGCAGGAAGGAGCCAGTTTTCTTAAGTTAGCACATCAGTTCTGCATGTGAAAAGGGACCATGCACATGAATGTCTGTACAGGGGAGAAAAATATCTGGTTCATTCAAGTTGGGAAATCAAAACATTTTATTTTTGGCACTGACAACAATCTCTGGATTTACATATTTTAAAACAGTAGATTATAAACATCTTTTTAATCTGTTCTGATGCAGAGAGTAAAAGGAAAAGATACTTGTATCTTTATAGCTGTGAAAGAGTAAGATCTTGGAATACTTCTGGAAGAACTGGTGCAAAGAAATTCACTGAACTTGTTCAGACTTTGCTGGAGAGGCCCAAGGCATTCATCTGCAGTTGAGCTTAGCCTCAAACAAGAGTGGAAACCTAAGGCACGTTCAAATTTTGGCAGCTCCTGAACAGTATTTGAAGACAGTATTCTGGAAAGCTCAGGTTTTTTAAATGGGATCCATTGAACTGTTTTGACAGACAGCAGTCAGCAGAAACTGAGAAAATTCTATTACAGCTAATGAACTTCACAGTACTTCTCTCACATCCGGATCTACGGGACGTACAGAAGAACACAGCTACATCTACACTACTAAACGCCCTGACTGCTTTTGAGCTTCCTTGACACTGACTGACACCATCCAAACCGCACAAAGCTCCCTCTCTTGCCATCAGCTGTGTTCAGTGAAGGTGGGTGAGGTACCAGTGGTGGACTGTGTTCAGTCTGGGGTCCACGTTCCAACTCCCCTTCTGATCCTGCTGCTCAGCACTAACAGATATAACCAAGGACGGAAGAGTGGCGGTGGTCTGGTAAAGGACACCATTCCTTGACTCTGCATGTTAGTGTAACCCCTGCTTTTTGGTACAAACACGCTGAACATGTTCACACAGTTACAATCCCCTTGTGCTACAGCAGAGAGAAGAGAAAATGCCATAGTAAGTGTTTTAAACTATTTTCATATGACTATTTTGCGTTTAGTTTTGTTGCTCCACTGAAAACAATTTGTAATCTTGCAAGACAGAGAGCACATGAGAAATTTCAGGTTAGCTCGGACAGAGCATTCATAGCTTGTGAGAGAAGCTAGTTCATTCAGAGAAAGTCTTGCTATGGGCCTCTCTCAGAGAGGACTGGTTTCCTTGCTCACGTAAACATCTCTAGTATTTCAGCAACTTTTAATCTCAGAGAGCAGAGACAGTTCACAGTAAATGATGCGTAAGAGTACAACTGCAATCATTACCTGATTCAGCTGGTTGTACTGCTGGGTTTATTCTGAACCTTAAATATATGCTCTATTTTAGACTGTTTGAAGTATAACTCATCTGCTTGGAAACCCCCACTCAAACCTGCTCAAGCAGTATGCCACAAGAAGAATATTGCATCAGATCTGGTCTGACTGAAGGATAAATTCCAGAATTTATACCGAAGGAAGAGTACTGAACACAAAAAAGACAGCTGCTTAAAAACCCTTTGTATCTGATCATCCAGGAAGGCAGAGTTGCCCATGACTTGAGCAAAAGCCAACGTGGCCCTCAGATGCCCAGGCCTCTCCATCATCTTCCCTTTTCTCCAATTTGTTCTTCTCACCACCAAGACGAAAAATCTTCTCCTTTCTCACTCCCATCCACCTCCTAAATAATCTATTTACTTTATCATTCAAGCCTGAAAACATTTAATCTGAGTAGGAAACACCAAGATAAGGAGGATGCCCATTCAGAGAGACTAGACACCCTTAAATTCTTTCTTCTCCATACATAAATACACACATACAGTTTCCTGTAGCAACTTGAATGTTCTTTAAAACACAGACCAAAAGGCCTGATAGAGCAATTTCTGGAACAACACAAGACAAGCACTTCCAGGGCTGAGCAAGTGCATAATTTTAACTGGAGTCTTCATAAAAAGCGTTATACATTCTAGAGAGAAAACAGTTGTTTTAAGGATTCTACAAAGTATACATAAGAAAGCTACAAAAGATTAGTGAACTAGGAAGATGTATTAAAATTTTCAAACTACATGTCCAAGTCTTGAGCTAATTTTCTTTTTAAGTCTGTAAGATGCAAATTTGTATCATATCATAGCATGGTTTGGGTTGGAAGGTACCTGAATAACCATTTTGTCCCAACCCCCCTGCAATGGGCAGGGGCAACTTCCAGGTTGGTCCAAGTCACATCCAACCTGGCCTTAAAATGCTTCCATGGATGGGGCATCCAGAACTTCTCTGTGCAAACTGTCCCAAGTGCCTCACTACCCTCAAGGTCAAGAATTTCTTGCTAGTATGCAATCCAACTCTAGCCTCTTTTGGCTTAAATCCATTACCACATGTCCTATCACTTCTTGCCCTTGCAAAAAGTTTCTACACATGCTCCTGTTACATATTGAAAGTCTGCTCTAAGATCTCTTCAAAAGCTTAAAAATGAATATGCAAAAAGAAAAAAAAGATCAGGCATAGAAGAATTTTTTAAAAGTAAAAAATAAGGTGTTGAAAGTATGCAAAGCAGCAAAATGGCTAAGGATTGCAGCAACACTGCAAGTATAACTACAGGCTAAACATGACTTAAAGAACAGAAACTTCAAATAACTTGATACTGAACCTAATCCAGTGAATGACACTCAATCACTTTATCAATGTGAGAAGGTATTTCATCAGTGTGAGAAAGTAAAGTGATTTTGCAATTTTCAGATTGCAGAGTATCAGTTATTCCTAAATTTATAAAGTTAGTTACAGTGGACTCGACACCAGCTCAACTCTTACTTCACACAACTGTAACGTATACGAGGGATTTGATTTTTTATGTATGCAGGAACTTACCAAGTGGAAAGCCTTACTATCTGGTTTAACTTTATGTTTTTCCATATATTTGATAAGGCTGCAGTTGGTATACCTAGAAAAGGAAACAGAAGTGGTATTTCTAATAAGCAAATCATTGATACTGCAAAGTTTTCTTAGTAGCCACAAAACTTAATAAGAACAGTTTAGTCTCCCTGCAAATCCAATAAGCAGGGAAAAACCACAAGTACCAACACTAGAGATTGCTTAAAAATCAGAACTGCAGAAAGGCATGTTTCCCCTATATCCTTATAAAAGCATATCACACCCACACAAAAAGCACACTTTTAACCCACATGCAGACAGCAAACTATCAACTGGATTTAAACTGCCTGTTAGCAATCTTACTACTATACTGTTTGATTCAGTATATTTCTCATGACAGTGAAGATAAATACTAAGCACATCTGAACGCTCTCATGCAACCTAAAGGCTGCTACAAGAACATTCACGTATGTACTGTTTTTTTGAAGAGAAGCTCAGAAAAAAGGTTTCTAAATGGTTACAATAGCATGGCAGATGCAAGAAATGTATGCAACTGTACAGCCTCAAATGCCTCAGCAAAGAAATCAGGCGACAGGGTGGCATTTTAAGTGCAGGTATTAACCTGTGGCAATGTGACAGCAAAGCTGAAGGCTATTTTCTTCTTTAGTCTTTGTAAGCTACCCTAGACACCAAACCTGACAATTATACCCACTGTTTGCTGGAAAAGGTATAAGGTTACCAGACCCCTTTTATGCAGCTAGTACAGAAAATCACTGCCAGTACCACAGATTTGGGAACAGCTGTGCTTTGACACACTGTGCTTTGCAAACTTCAGAGCTGCGTGGGGTCCTACTGGCATCACCTGCTTCACACCTGCTACCTTACCCTTTACAGCCTCTCTGGCTGCTCTTCTGATCCACACCACCTCAACAGGCCAAGCTCACCACTATGAAACAACTTTATTTTTCATTTTTCACAATCTAAGTCATAACAAATTCATAGTCCTTGTTTGGCATCTACATAGAAAACAACTTGAACGGCAAGAAATGTAGTGTAGGAAAGAGATATAAAATTAAGCAAGCTCAGCTCAGACTTACGTGTTTCTCCGGAAATCTTTCATTAAGGTTGAATGTTCTGGCATCTTTTTTATGTCTTCCCAATCTTTATCTGCAAAGCAGTATTAATTACTTTTTTCCCCTTTCTCTGAGTAAAACAAAGCATTTCCAAGTATCTCCACAGCCTTGATTTTAATTTTTAAATTCTACTTCTCTAACTTTGTAGTTACTTATGTCTTTGTACTCCCTAGCTCCTATTCCTTCATCACCTCTTCACAATAAATCTTACCAACACCTAAGAGGTTCCAGCTGTGTGCTGATTAACTCAAGAACTTGAAAACAAGATGCCAGCTACAGTGCCCACAAAACAATGCTAAAGAAAAACACATCAGGCCTTGTGTTTGAACCCTTCAGGACTGTTATTTAATTTATTTAGACACAGCTGTGATCTCAGGACAGGAGTACACAAGACTCCAGAAAACCCTGTCTGCTTCTAAGGGATTCTCTGTTCTGACAGCACTTTTAGTTACAGGAAAATGCCCAGAGGTACTTCTGCAAAGTAAGAAATACTGTTAGCAAACAAAAAGTTAAGAAAAAGTAAAGTCTGCACATTCAAATGAAAGAATAATTCATCTCAATGTAGACCAAGGCTGCAATTGATTTTAAAATAAAACAAAAACCTCGCTACCAGCACCTAGCCTCAAATGTCTTAAGCTCTAAATCTTGAAAAGGCTTTTTGGGCAACTAATTCAGTTCAATTCAAATCTTAGTACTAAGTCTGATCACAAGTGCAGAACACTGAGTTTAAAAGCATTAAATAAATAAATCAATTAATAAATCAGAGATAATTATTTAATTATTACTTAGTTAACAAAATATTCTCCTCTTTCCTATCCCAGAGACATGTGAAACTCTATCAGATATGGTAAGTGTCAATTAAAATGCAAAAAAATTGCTGCAATTGAATGAAAAGCATTTCTTGGTAAGAACCAAAGAGCTCCAAACATCAAATGCAGACCATTAGAAAAGATTAATTAAACCAATCCAAAAACCAAAACGAGAGTATGATCTACTTATGTATGCTATACAGAACCAATGTAAAACCCAAACGAACTAAGAAAAAGCATAAAAGGGTAGAATTCTAATTCAAAAGCAGAAGGGGACAGTATTGCTTGAAGAAGCAAAACTAAGGAGACAATATGCAAAGGCAACATTTCCGTGAATCTCATACAGCAGTACAGAAGCAATGAAGTACATACACACACAAAAAAAGTCAAAAAGCAAAAATAACAGCATGTTTAATAACAAAATTCTAGAACCACACAAACATATAGACCACAAAAGTCATGTGAAAGGAAGAGGCAAGTCCAGAAAAACAATAGAAGAAAACATAATTAACAGTGCAGCAGGGAACACAAGCAGTGAGGATAAAGATGAACAAAAAGTAAAAATAAGGCCCCTGTTACTCTGACTCCTGTGGTCATGTGAACACTAGAAGACAAAGTATTAACTGAAGCAAGGCAGCCTGCAGAAAAACAAGATATGACCAACACTGAAGGGAAAATGCAACAAGTGATATCCACATTGTAATTTGTTTTGGTTCATGCAATCAATTCTTTCTCCCAGTTTAGAGTAAAGAAATTTTTTCTATACCACCAGCTTTCCACCAGGGAAAAAAAAAATCAATACTCTCCATTACTTCCAAATGCTATGTTTAATTTGGTGTGAGTTAAACAATGCATAATATTCCCTTAATATATATATTTTTGCTTGGTTTCATAAATCATCAGTCACTTTCCAAATCAATAATCAGTACTGAAGAAATGCAGAAATATTCCTTCTCATTTTTAAACATTCACCATTAAATACAATTTTTTAAAATAATAAAGCATTGGTACATGTATACTCAAAGATAACCCTATCATTAAAGAAAGGGAAAATATCTAATTTGACCATTAGATTCTAGATTTATAACTCATGAAATAAAGATTGTGTTTGAATAGCTCAGGTGCTTTGATCAGCTGCCACCTTCATATGCAAAGAAAGCAATACAGATATCTTTCTTTGAACAGCGGTGATAAAAAATACAGTATGTACCTGCAGGAAATCCCATTACATTGAATATTCTGTCCAGCTGGTCATGGTGATAAGGATTACTAGTTTTGATATCTTCTTGTCGACAATGGAATATTGGCTCTGATGTTAGCAGCTCTGCAAATATACACCCTATGGCCCAAATATCTTTAAAAAAGGAGAACAGGAAAAAAAAAAAACAAAACAAAAAAAAACAACAACGACAAATGAATCTTTCCAAAAGCATCTGGATGAGGTAGAATGTTAGTGTTTAGCTTATCAGAGATATGGTCCCTGCATTGAAAATTTCAAGTTTCTATTGTAGAAGTGCAATACTTCCTCAACTTTTTCTTTTAGCTTTGAATGGAGGTACCAAATTCAGTAACTACACAGGAGCTGAGAGAATACCATACAAGTTTTTGTCAGGTTTTTGAAGTGTAGTTACCACTTAACATTGAAAAAAATTAATTTGGTTAAGGATGAAAGTGAAGGAAACTATTGGGGTAACTGTCAACACACAAAAAGCAAAGAAAAGCCAACCAGCATCTTGCCCATTCAGTGCCACATCGTCCTGACCAAGAAATGTGCAATTGCTGATCAGCCAAGTTTAAGTAGTATTAAATGATCCCAAAAATACAAGCTGAAAAGTAGTTGTATTGGAATAAACCAAATGCTATCTATAACACCTTGAAAGAGAGTAACAAGCAAATTGCTACAAGCCCACACACCTCACAACTTTTTCATACATTCATTAAAAAAAAACTGAAAACACCACAACCTTTGTCTTTTAACTGTTGCTTTCCAATCTAATAATCAGCTAGCCTGAATTTTCCCAGTTGTTTTCTCAATTTTTTTCTAGTATATAAAAATGCAATTTTTAACTCAAAGTGATGCTACACAGAGCTTTGAATGAACAAGGTCATAAACAAGGACTAAAGCAAATAATGCAGACAGCATAACCCCATTACTCTGTGTTTCTACACAGTCATTTTTTATCTGCACTGAAAAAACTATGTACTAAAGGCTATGACTCCCCATGCAGTTTCACATGCTGCAATCAGAAGAACGGCAGTAAAGTGACAGAACATGCAAATACAACAAATTAAGCAGTTTAAAGAAACATACAAAAAAATGTATCTGATCTATAAAAGAAAACACCGTATTAAGAGAAAAGTAAATGAGAATACATTTAAGGCATAAACATTAGAATTGCTAACAGAAACATTGATATGATCTTTAAAAAAAAAAACAAAACAAAACAAAAACAAAACAAGAAAACAGAAAAATTGAATTTTGAAGAAGACTTTCAGGTTACAGAAACACCACCACAGTATGCTGACATACAACCTCCACGTCTGTGCAAAGTGGAGTAGCTGCTAAGGAAGTTATTTCCTCCCAAAATTGGTTGCCAGCCTTTAACACATCTTTTAAACCAGGCAGCAAGGAAAAACTTCCTAGTCCTGTTCCCTACAGTCTCTCTCCCTTCCATAGCAAAGCTATAGCAATAAAGGTGAATCTCCCTCCAGTTTGCTGCTGGGTTGTTCCCCCTCTTCTACAGCCCACAAAAGCTCTGGCCATCTGTCATCTGGCTTTGAAAAAGACACAGAGAGGCTAAAATGCAGCTTAGTTTTGCGGTTTAGCTTCAGTGCAGCCACTATATTCTCCATTCTGTACATTCTTTATTTCATATATTTATCACACTAGGTAATAACCTCTGCAATAAAATTAATGCACTGTGCCTCACAGTCATCCTAATATGAATTCTACTACCAGTTCAAAGATGCTTCCATATTTTTTATTGCTTCTAACAGCATTTATGAAAGTCCTGTGTGAAAGCCACAAACTTAGACTGCATTGCAGGGCACTTGGAGCCAAACCTAGCAATATATTTCATTTCTATATATAGCCTGAGACCACAGTAAACTGAACAATTTGTCAAAGATTAATGTTTCTTCAAGAAATGAGTAACATACCTTTAATTCACCTACTGTCCTTTGAACAATTTATCAAAGCTTTAATATTTGGGTACAGTTTACATAAAGAACAAAATAGTACATTTCTGTCCAACTTACTTACCAATAGCTTTGGTATAATGCCTCGCTCCAAGAAGCAACTCTGGAGCTCGGTACCAGAAGGTTACAACTACTGGATCCAAGTCTGCTAAAGGCTTCAGAGGTGAATTAAATAATCGGGCAAAGCCCATGTCAGCTGCAAAATTCAAAGAGAGATGCTTTAAAATTTGAGGGAAACTAACAATTTTATCCTTTTTTTTTTTTAACAAACTGATTGAGTTTACTTGTTAGCACTATCATCACTCCTAAATAAAATGCAAAGGCGGAGTGTAGCAGGTATGAACTCTCTGAGCAGACTTTCTTTCTGTAGAAGGTACTGGATGGCATCACTTATGAAGTATATCATTATAAATCATTACTAACATGAGTCATTTACAACAAAGAATTAACCATTGTTCTGAAGAAGTGCATCAGCTCCTCAGGACACTGGTAAATCCTGACTCATTTCACCTGATGTTCTCTGGTAAAATACTCCCATTATTGCAGGATGTTTTTTCACAAAGCAGCAATTTTTAAAATGAGTAAAATGCAGATTCTGCAAAGGTTAGAATGATTTATAATACATACGTGCACATGACAAAAGCTCCCTCCTCATGAAGTTAGCTGTAGCAAGACTTCCTCCACACAAAACCAGCAACTAAGCCTACAGCATCTGCCTCTCTGCTGATCTGCTATCAAGATGCATTTCCAATATCAATATACCCGTACTGAATACCATTTTAAAATCTTGGTTGTGGGCATTATATCATTAAAACTGCTTTTTAGAATTGGTAGTACACAACTGCCTAGAAAGTTGTCTGATCTACTAAATATAAGTCATTCAGGAAAAAAATGGGCAGAGACTAAAATATGCAGCTTCACCCACCAAATTGCTTTCCTGACCCACCAACCCCCGAATCTCAAGAGAGAGTGACCCTATCATGTAGGGATATTCACATGCTGAGAAAGACTTGAATGAAATGAGATGAGTAGCCACCCTGAGGGAAAAGGACCTACATGCTATAGCTCACTGAGGGAAAACTGCAGTGTAAATATGGGTCTCTCACTTGACTACACAATCCTTAATTATTTTTTCACATGCATTCCTATTTATGATTGCTTTAATGCATTTAAAAAGAGAAACATTTTACAGTTTTCTACATTAAAATATCAGTTACTCAAAATTGATCAAGTCACTATTAAATATGAATAATAAGGAAAATTGTTGGCAGAAAGTGAATTTATGACCCAAAATGACACAAAAAGCCTATAAAAATTATTTTAAGTTAAATACCAGTTATGTATTTTTTAGAAAAATTAGTTACAATGGAAAAGTGGAAGCCCTTAGTATGTGTATAACTTCTGCATTCTTTTACTGCTGTGGCAATCTTAAGAAAATAAGAAAAAAAAAAAAATCTACATTTTGATAACACACTTAGAAATCCAAGGTTCCCCTCCCTCTTTCCCCGCTGGGAGTGGATGGCTCAGAGGACTGGTGGCCCAATACAGAATCTTTCAGCTGTCCATTAACACAGTCTGACTTAATTTAGTTGTTTACTAAGTTATTCTCAAATTAATTCAAAACGATAAATTAAGAAATAAATGGGTGGTCTATGTGCAATTACTAGCAAGTAGTTGTGTACAGCAAATATCACCACCAGTGTCGAAAGTGAGTCCAGAGGATGACCTACATTCTCTGTTTTGGAAGCAACCCTCCATGAAGAGTAAGGTAATATGAAGAAATTTTCCCTTCTGTTGTCCATGCCGTAGCTGTTTTCTATGCAGGCCTCAATCCCTACTGTCAACCTTTAAGCTCGGAAAGGCATTAAAAACTTTCAGAGTAGGATCTGCAGAAGCATTCAACCCTGGCCCATTGCTCCCTGGATTCCAAAGGACAAGGGAAGGCACAGAGCAGCACTGAACGCTCCCAAAAAATCCTACCCTGAATCATTATACTAGTGATTAACAATATAGTTCAGATAAACAAAACAGTAAGAGAACAGAGCAACAATGCAGAAGAATAATCTCACAAAAGAAAGCCAGAGGGAAGTGAAAAAGATGAACTAGCTTTAAAAAACCCTTCCAAATGGGGCTGCATTACCATAACAAATGTAAGCAGGCTGTGCATTAGTAGCCTGCTATTACAGCACTGCCATGATAATGCACAGCCTGGTACAGTTTATTATTGTTAGACTAGTGTTAATTTTTATTTATGCATTTAGTTTAAAGCAACTGAACTTCTACAAATCATCCTCTCACCGCAAGTAGTAACTCCCATCAGAAAATTTTACAATAGTGTGGAAGTGTTGGGTCCTTTCTAACCTGGTACATCACAGGCTAAGCATTTAGCATTAGCTCTCACTAAACATTTTGGATGGATTTCTGTGTTTTCTGGACTTTTAGGATCCCTTGTGTTTATCTCCAAGGGACGTGCCTACTCTTTCAAGAATACTTTGCAGGCTAAATGCCATCTTTGATACCATTATAAGATTTAAGGTTTGTAGCAATGAGTAGTTCCCTATTTAGATTTTTATAAGCAGCAGCAAGATGTCATGGCATTAAAGGTAAATGGAGGAAATTTTTAAATCCCATTTCTTTCTCCTCCTTTCCTCCTAGCTGTCATCTTTAACCCCACATCAAAATCCCCCACCCCACACAAACACCCACTTAAGCAAAATATAATGACATTTTCCACCTTTTATTGATGAGGCTACAGCATTTCATTGTCAGAACTGGTACATGGGTCTAATATGATGAAGCCAGTCACTCAGGAAACAGCATTTAGGCAATGTGCCCAGGCACATACTGGTATTACAGTGACTACTTTAGGTGGTACAACTGCACCTTCAGAACATTCTAACTTAAATGCTACACTGGGACTTATCAAAGATATAAACATACCAATTTTTACTCTTCCTCGCTCAGGACCTTCACCCATAACTAAAATATTAGCAGGTTTCTGTGGAAAAAAAAATAAATATACAATACATATACCACGATAAACCTAAACATTAGTCTCTGAAAAGTTAATTAAGCTTTGTTTTGCCAGTTTTAAACCAATTTTATTTTGATAAAAATGACAAGTTTCTCTGCCACAGTAACGCTGTGCAAGGACCCAGACACAGGCTCTCCCTGACTGCATCTTCCTCACGTTTCTTCTTGGTGTTGCTGTGCTCCAGCACCACATTCCCTACTGACACCCTGGTGTCTGTCCTCAATGAGCTGGCAGCCACCAAGCCACTGGGATTTCTACCCAAATTGCCCTAGATCCTTTGAGTGGGAGGCAGTCCCACTGCTGCCCACCACCCCAACCACAGGGATGAGAAGCCAGCTCTACAGCAAATTTTGCCCAGGGTCATTAAGCACATTTGCAGAAACATTGTACATAAAAAATACACAAGTGAGATACAGATGAAACATTACCATATCACTTGATATTGGAGAGAACACTCATCTAACTTCTTCCTATTTACAAGTGTTTACCAATTCACACAGCTGCAAAACTGGAAAGCTTTGTTATTTTTCTGTCTTCCCTTTGTTTGTTTTACTACAGAGGCAAGGTAAAGAACTGAGCTAGAGTTCGGCTGGTTAGAAACGTGACAACTCACTTCATCATCCTCTATTTTCTGCTGTCCTGTTTCTCATAATCCATTCTCAGCATCTGTAGTCAGAGGATTCCCCAATTCCTAACACAGTTTATATAATGAAACCTGCAGTGCTTATTTGGAGGGAAAAAAAGTAAAGAAACTCACAACTAAAGCTGATAATGTATGCCAGATTTGTTCTCAAATGGAGTTACTTAGATACTCATTCAGTCTGTAAATCCTGGACAAAATAGGGACTCCTATTCAGTTGTGACCTGTAAGATTATAATAAGGCTGAGTTACAGCTCTTGCTTTGCTTTTCCAGTTTAAATTGATCTGAAGATAAGAGTACCCGCGCAAAACAGTTTAGACTACCTAAAAGTTAATGTAATAAATCCTAGTATCTTAGTGCTATTTCCTAAACACATTCTAGGATATTCTCAAGCCTTCCTGAATCTATCAGCCTCTAATGTAACACATGAAAAGAGGCAGAAGACCACAATCTAGAATTCCTATTGTGTAAAAACAAGGTACAAAAAATTAGTAATCCAGTAAAAAAATTTCCTTGAGAAATTAAACTACTGTTGTTTATGAAAGGCTCCAAAACGGATTTCTGAAACTCTACAATCCATAGACAAAATATGTAAAAAGAATCTGAGGTGTTGCATTTCTGAGAACAGGTTAAGGATGAAAGATGCTACCAAAAATGCCATCAAAAAAGGGAAGATATATTCCATTGTCTTTCCAACAGCAATAACAACAGATCCAACTTGTGCTGTATTATTAGCTCTGTAATTTCCAGAAGAAATTGTCCCCCACACCACCACCACCCCTTTTTGTTTTGTTTTTTTAAATAAAGGCATACACTCAACATTAAAAAATGCACTATGTGGTCACACAGCTCTCAAAGCATTCCATTTAGATTGCTTCTACAAAAGTCCTAGAAATAAACAAGCAGCATACATCTTTAAATTCAGAGTTAGTGCTGAACTTTATGGCAATTCAATCTGCTAGGTATGAAAACACATCATTTCACCACAGAAATCTCTATTGCTACACTGTGACTCAAAGAACAAATCCACATCTTTTACAAAACCTGCTTCAATATATATGGGGTGTTAAGCTACATGTCTAATTATTATGCTTTCAGTAGAGTCAACAATACATTACACAGGCACTAAAATTTTTCAGATATCTAGTACATGGACATAACACAAAAAGTACCATTCTCTCCCCTGCAAATTCACAGGTTGATAATACTCTACAAAAATGCTTTTAACATCCTCATGATATTTTCACCTTAAAATATTTTACTGTTTGGATTTTGGTAAGGACAAGAAGCCTTATTCACACGAAGACTGCATTATACCAGATGACTAATCAGCACAGCACTGGGTAACAACTCCTGCACCAAAGATCTTCTACCCTAAGCTCAAGGCAGGTAGAGATGAGATGAGAAAGCACAGTAAGACAGTACTAGTTAGCAAAATAAGTATCAACAGCTTGATTCACACTCAAATTTCAGAAGTCATAGAACACATTTAACAATAGAGACATTTAGAAATCTGTGTAGGAGTATTCTAAAGCTGCAAAATAAAAAAACTCCTCAATTGGTCCAGAATACTCAGTTCACCTTTTTCTACAGTCACTGAAACAGCTCTGTCTGGAACAGAAGATTCTTTCTACAGACAAAAATATTTATACAGACACATCACTGTAAAAATACATCGCAGTTAAAAAAAAAAAAATTAATCATCTGTCTTATTCTGGAGGCTTCCATTTCTAAAATCACTGTATGCACAGACTGGAACAATATTTTTAGTTCAAAGAATTTTCCAAACAAGATCATTCAACTTAAATTCAATAGGGGGATATCTACCAGAAATCAGTATAGGGATAGTGTTGGCATACCTAAATAATATGTATTTTGAAAAATCCCTGAAAAACACTGAAGTCCACTAACAAAAGTCAATACATGGGTCAGGAATTATTGTTAGGTATCTTTTAATCAAGTCCACTATCTGGAAGAAAAAAAAACCTGAACAACTCCTCAGATTTGTCTCTTTGGGCAACTCATTATACATTAGAAATTTATTTGCAAAGAAAAATAAGCAGTCATTAGAAACAGAAGGGAGAAATTTGGATAAGCACTAGTTTAATTTGTTAATTTTCAGTTTAATTATCCAGAGAAAACTGAAGTTGAAACTGCTTATTCTAATCACTTGGGCTGAGCAAGTGAAGCAAAATCTTTTAGCAATTCTTATACTGTGTTCTGAAAACACTCTACTGTAAGGCAGCTACTTTTTTTTTATAATTACAAATTATCAACTTAAAGTCCCTAATTTCTGTACTAATAAAGGCATAATTACTTTTGCCATTCAGTAAAATAATTTGCACATGCCAGACAAATGCAAATGAGAAACCTGTTATGATCCTACACCAAATGTGAAGAGCCATGCAGTCAGTGATGTACAGCTGAGTATTTCAGAGACCAACAAAAGTGTCTGGCAATCCCATAGAATTAAATTCAAGGGAAATCACCCTTCTCCTCCCAAACCCACCTCAGCAGCAGGGAGAGAATTCATTCTCATGAAAGAATGACCATGGAACAGCACTAAATCTTATCTTGTCCTATACTTGGCTTTGTAGGGCTCCTTCTTACGATTCCTGGACAAATCCCAATTTTGTGCATTTAATCACTATTACTGTTGAAAAGAGAATAAAGATCCTCACTGATACATTTTTAGGTACTTCTAATTTAACAATTATTTGCAAAGTGCAAAAAGAAATCCTAAAAAGCAGGCTAATTTCAACCAAGGGAGGTAAAAATCCAGAGAGGTTCATAGATCTGTGAAGAACTTGAGACAGTGACCTTCACCCATCTGCCTGATCTCACACAATACTGCTCATGTTCACTCTTGATCCAGAAGTCTCGGGTGATCAAGGCTGCACAATTCCCATGCAATCTTCTCTCTTTCACTCTTCTCCATTGCAGTGTTTTTCCTTTCCTTCCAACACAACAGACAAGGTCAGCCCCCTCGCCTCTTCTTCATCAGCAGAAGGCACAGACAACCACTCCTTCACTACAGGAACTTCTTACACTTCCTGGGACAAACATCTCTCTTCAGTCCTATCACCTAGATAAGAAAAAACCCCAAAAACTCTCTCCTGCTCTGTGTCCTAGTAGGCTATTTTTTTTCTGGATCTATGACCATTCTTGCTGATTCCCTCTAGCTGTTCTGCCCCTCTAGCTGTTCTGCCTTGGGCCACTCATTTCTTTGAACTGAAGTGTTCCAAATTACACACTGCTCCTGCTGAGGCTTCACTAATGCTAAATGCAGTGGAGGGATTGTTTTACATGCCTTGCACAGCATCTTCACTTTGTATGATCCCAGTATGGTATCCTGCCTCACTGTGTAAGGCTATTGATTCACATTAAGGTTCCCAGCTACCCATCTCCTTCACATCTTTTCAGCAGGTCGACTACTTTGAACAAACATTGCAGTCACATACTGCTTCTTAACATACACTGAAAATGTTTGTGTTCTTTCACAGAGGGGAAACTAGACTTCAGAACTTATCTGAATTGCTGTTTTGAAAGCAAAAATGCAAACAAAATGAAAATTATACCAGACTGTGTCGTAATGAGATGTGACAGGAAAGAAAAAAACGTCATTTCTGCTGCTCAAAGGAAGTTACTGACAGGAGCAGGAGATGACTATTCCATGTTTGTATACTAGACGTCTGGAAATCATAGGACATTGTCTCATGCTCCTGGAAAAGTATTTTGGTGTTAGGTCCTCCTTTCACTAAGCTTTACTCACCAAAGCAGTGAGGAAAGAACTGGCCACTTTTAGACAGCTTAGCCATTGCAATTTTTGATACTTAGTACTTTTAGCATCAAACCAGGTCTGCAGGAACTATTATTCCACATACGTTTTGCTACTAGTCTGTTTCTGAAACTACCAGTTTTCAAAGACTGATTTTAAACATAGATACCAGTGAGTAATCTAAACTCCTTTTAATTCCCTATTACGGTATTATAGTGTGGATGCTACCTCCTCCCCTCCAAGTTATTAACTTTTTGCAACATCTCTGTCTATACTAATGAACAGACTCATACTCTTTACACCTCCTTATTAATGCACCTTCTAATAAGGTTTTAGTATAATCCTAACCAATTTTCATTTGGATAATCCAATACTGAAGAGTTTGGCTCCTAAAACATTACTCGGTAGAGGATTCACAGAGATGGGGTGAGTCACACCAGTGATACTTGTTAACTGCTGGTATTTGTGCATCACTAATGGCTGTGCCACTAATTTACAGAACTGGCCATGCCATCCATTTCTACCTGTGATGAGCCATGATAATTTATAAGAATATGATACTGGTTTTCAATTTTTAAAAAAAGAGCAGTTTAACTTTAAAACACAATACTAGTCAAAGGGCTTTTATCCTTAAATTATTTTGCTTTTGCAACTATGACCTCAACAATGATTCTATTATGATTTATAGTGAACAACTTCTTTATATTTTAGACTTCAAAGTATCATATTTATCAACATACAAACAGATTTAAAAACACAACCCCACAATCATACAAAGCCATAACTGAACTTCAACAGTATGTGAGCAAATGCCTGTGAAGCATGCAACACAAGTTAGAAATTACTTGCTCTGAAGAAAAAAAACAAACAAAAAGGTTTTGCAAGACAACTGCAAGGGCTTAGCAAGTTGCAGCCCTGCTCGAAGAGCACTTTTGGGGCACAGAGGCAGAAATTGCAATACACTGATGTGGTTCATCACTTCCCAGTCAGGTCCTCTGACAAGAAAAGCTGCACAGCAAAACTTACTAGCCTTCAGTTTGGCTTGCACAATTCACACCCCATCTCAAGGTCTATGACTACCAGAAGATTCAATATTTATGCTTCTTCCAGCACATCTCTAACAACCTTGTTGATCCTCAAGCAGTCATAACCTACACCAAAACATTTCCTTATTATCAAGGTGGTATGCTCCCTTATTGCATTCTTAGGGACTGGACCTATCTTTTTGGAACATTTTATGGCTCATATTCATTCAAAAATAATTCCATTTTCTTTCCACTTTGAACAAAACTTACTACTTCAATGCCAAACAGCACTCTAGCACAATAGCAGTGTCAACACAACCTTATCCAAATGATAGTATCAGCACTTTTCTGAAGTTAATTTCTTTCCTTGAATTCAAAGATGTGCATTCTCAATCAAGACAATTTCTGTTGCATCTATTCACTGATTGGAGCTTTAAAATATATTATAATCAAAAGACCACCACAAACACTGGTGAAAACAATGGCTCCACAACATGTATTAAATCTAAACATTAAAATATTCTTCTTGATTACAGAACACATGAATTGTAAAAAAGCACTGGAAAATTAAGAAAACCTATTTTAATGTAATACTTCCTGTTAAATATCTTCTTATAAAGAACATCCCAGAGCTCTTTAAAATAAATAAATTGAGCATCTAAATAAAATTCTCATTAAAACTAGGAGCCATTAAAATTACCAGTAACAGCCAAACAAAAACAAACCCCTAAATTACGAAAGCACACATGTCCAAAAACTTTAAAAGTACAGGAAGTATCTGGATAGGATAGAAAAGAGAGGGATGCTGTATCTATGCCAAGGGGCCTTCTGCTAGTTACCATTAACCATATTTTATCTCTGTTTCAGCGTGATGAAAGCTGTTGGTCTCACTATTATGTTTTTATGCTCTGAACACTCTCCAAAAATTTCCTTTCACTGCTGTCACTCAATTATTGCCAACTTGTGACAATTAACTTCTTAAAGGCTTGCACACTGCCTCGTACACAGACTTTTCTCACTTTCACGGGAACTGAATTCAAGCTGAATAAAAAAAATTAAATACTCTTTTCCGGCCAGCTCTTTCACTCCCTAGAAATGTACATCAGGACAAACTGCAGGGCATGACTTGCTCTACCAAGCCTCCAAGCAAGGAAAGGTAGATATCACAGGCAAAATATTATTATAGCAGGAAAACCTACCATGTCAAATATCATTAACACATCATTCAAAAGTGTAGTAACAAATCTAATACATTAAAACAAACAGTCTTGAAGAAATATATTTCCTGTGAGTTTTGCTACAGCAGCGACTACCCTGTCCACAGGTTAGGATGACTCTGGATGCTGTGGACACATCAGAGCAGGATCAAATGCAAGAGGAGAACATGCTCTGAAACAGGTTTTTAGGTACTATGTTATTCCTTATATAATTCCATCTCTCTTTTAAATTCAAAGTTCTGCCTCACAAGTAAGGACTTTGAATGTGTAATAAAAACACTTGGTACCATTTTTGCTCAGTAATTTTGTTGGAGCAGTTTCTGCAGGGTTACAGGCATTCAGTAGTACTGTAATCTTGTACATCCCAAAACTTTCACAGAAAGGCAGAAAATTGCCTTATTTACTCTTTCGTTTGCATGCAGTTGTATTAACCCTTGCCATTTTCTTTAAAAGCCTTATTTCGTTGTTGTTTTTAATTTAAATAATATTTTCATTACTCCCATATCACCCTACTTGTATGGGCTAATAAACAACTCCTCCCTGTTCTGGATTAAGAAAAAATACCAAAGGTGAAAAGCCTATGTAATTTACTACTATGCACTTTCCAGTGGTTGCATGGGCTTTGCTTGTGTTTACCTGTTAGAGCACTTTTGTGCACAGAACAAATACAGTATTTCAAACTAAATCCCAAGTATCTCCTTTCGTGTCACTCATATTCACAGTAAGACAGATGAAGTTGGGAGTTCATAAAGAACAAGATTTTACATGGGATAAGTGTGTCCTATTCGTAAGGACTCCTCAGATTAGAGTTACTAAAAAGACTGTTTTCTCATCATCTTTTCCTCTGTATCACGAATATAGATCCTTCATACAGAACATACAAGCATTTTCTTTGTACAGCAGACTGCAGTGAAAACACTTATTATGGCTACTTCCTATATTTTGAACAATCCATATTCCTACCTTTCACAACATTTTATGGCGTGATAACTTTTCCACAACCCTAACGAGGTATTTAGCAGTAAAAAAATCCGACAAAACTAAAATGCAAACTGCATTTAGGTGTTTCTAAAATCACACCCTAGGGTTTTTACTAAATCCTACTGAAGAGTTTTTACTGACTAAACTTACTTTAAAGGTACATTTGCGATCAAAGAGCTTCTGGTCCTCCATACTTCTCCCAGGTCAGAACCACAAATTATGCTGGTATTTTTTCCATCTGGCTAGCACAGCTTATCACCTTTATGGCAGGAATTAGATCTGAAGTTTCTAGCATGCCTTTCCTCTGTAGAACTCTTACCTCTATTTGTATTTATATATATGGATATGAGAGCTCCTGCAGCCAGTTTAGTGGAACTACTGAGATGACTGAGTTTGCCTCCAAACAGTGAAGAATTACTTACATTACTCTTTCCAGCACCAGAATCAGGTATTTGGCCATCTTGGAAAGCCAGCACATGAAAAAACAGGCTACTAACGAGAGAACAAATTTATAGCTACAGAAAAGAAAGAAATCTAATATAGTCTGCCCAGCAGCTGATGTATTTTCACCCTCCAATGTATAGCATATATGGAGATAGATATAAGTAATAATCTACAAATTATATTCCTCAATATATTATTTAGATTACACCATTCTACTTCAGTTATCGATTTACTTAAATGACCTGGAATTTTAAAAAGTCAAAATATTTTTAAGCTTGAAAAAAGCAACAGAAGTATTTCAGCATTTGTCCCTGGTTCAACTATCAATACGTTTCTCCCAGAACATGTCCTGCTCTGACATCTGCTTTTCATGACATTTGAAAGAAATGGTCTGTTTTGATACCTTTTACCTATCTTTTTACCACATGTACCTGAAATTTTCTAACAGATACAAAGGTCACTTAAGGAAACTAGCAACGAACCAGCACACCCAAGTAAGCTTTGTCTCCTTAAGTAACCACACAGTATCAACAGACCAACATAATTTTCTTTTCATTGTAAAACATGCTACACAACTTGCATTTTCTAAACCATTTTTCCCTTGAGACAGTGGAAGCCATGCTATCATTTTGCGTATCTACAACTCTAAAGCACCACTTTGTTTCCAGTTTAGAAGTCAATATGCAATATGAAGACACATGTATTTCTGGTGCTGTAATTAGAAGTATATTCCACCAGACAAGGACAAACTTCCCAAAGGCACAGAAAAGGCCTGAATTGATTTCATATCCTGTAAGGTGAAGATGCAAATGGTTGTTAAGATCAGTTCTGAAACATTCAATTTAGTCCTGAAGGGCTCCAGGGGAATGGGGAAAAATAAAAGAAAAGCAGTACTTTTCACGTTTGTAGCCATACAAGAAAAACTACAAGTTACTTTTGGATTCAAATTTGGAGTTTCCCTTTTGAAACAGTTTTCACTGCCCAAGATTGCTGGCTAAAATTATTCCATGTACAATGATGCAGAAACGTCAGGAAAAAAAATAGTCTGCTTCCACTGCTTCTTGTGTCTGACAGTTCTGCAGCAGATAAGGCAAAAATATCTCACTAAAACATCAATAATCACGTAATGCAATTTCATGCCTACAAATCCTCATCTGTGTTGCACTTGTCTGTCCCTAGCATATCTGGTGGCAGTTCAATAAGCAGTCTTTTTCCATTTATTTTCTGTACCTCATACTTCTTTTGTGTGGAAGTCTACAATGATTTCAGAATGCCAAATTCAGAAACTTTACCTGCACTTCCTCTAGGCAATAACAGTGTCCAAATACTTGTACCTAAGTTTGGTCATATTATTGGCTTGGTAAGTTAGCAAAGCTACTCTTATAATACATATATTGTTCCACCTTGACCTTCCCTTTAAAGTTTGGACAACGATTGTATTTACTCTAGTTTCAAAACAAGATATATTCACTAATAGAGAAAAAAATTTGTTGTCAGTATTACTGCCAGTTTTAAACATAAAGGTGGTGAGACTTGGGTTTTATCACCATGCAGGATTAATTATTTTGAGAACTGTTTATGGAAAAGAAATACTGAGCTAAAAAAGAAGAAAAACTAAAGTTAGGTTCCACCAGACAAAACGTAAGTCAGTACCCCAGACACACTGATATAGTCAGACCTTTTAGAAACACCTGCCGAAAATAATGAAAGGCTACAAAAAATTACAGATAGGGTTGGACTTGACAATCAAGCAAATGGGGCTTTGAATAAAAGCAGTAGTCTAAGAGAGGTAGATTTGAAAAACCTGTACTTGGAATAGAGATTCCTGACCTTTTCTCGCACCCCTACTTCCATTTAAATCACGAAAATAAATGAGCTTTTCACTTGCAATCAGAAAAATATCCATCAAATGTTCCCCTATTCAGCACTCCATCTTGATATAAATTGGAATCTAACAGCATTGCATGGTAAAAGATGATCAAGTAATTTTAGGAATGGTTTAGCATTTTTGCTAAACACCAGTTGCTTGGATAAAAATTTTCAAGTGTTATCTGTTGATCTCACGTATTACATAAATCTTGGAGTCAGTACTATTCTTTCACAATCCTTACTTAAAACTTGTTAAATGGCCTTTCATTTTCTTGTAAGTCCTAAGGTTAAAGATTATCAACCTGTAAAAAGCTATGAAAGATTACATTCAGATTCAGAAATTGCTTGAAGGGACACAGCTTGTGAATTAAAACAAAATAAAATCTTTTCACTATCCTTAAAGATTGATTTGCAAAATCACCAGGAAGTCTTGCAGTGAAGGCGCAAACACAACTGGAAGAATAGACTGAATATTTTATTTTCATTTATATTTTGCATTTGATTTCTGTACATAGCACCTTCAGCAAAGAATAAATGGATATAGGGCTAATCCAAGAGAGGTCTAAAAATACAAATCTCTGTAAGACTTTAATCCCATAGAATTGACAAATTTTTTAATATCTTGAGGTTTGGGTATCTCTTTCTAGAGATCCTGCCATTACGTAAATTTTTCATACCAAAGTCTGTAACGATGATGCAGTAGAAGTATATCTTTCATTTTTCGACCACAAGGTTCCAAAAAGATTTTTGGGAATACATCACCTTTTTCCTCAGGAAAAGAAAATGACACCATCTCATATCTCTTATCATATTGCAGTCAAGATGCATTGCAAAAATGTCCTGCTTCACTTCAAAAACTCGGTATTTCACTGCTTTCTTCACATTGCTCCTTATTCCTTAGGAGCTATTTGATCTTTCATATTCATCTTACACCTGCTCCCACATAGCCCACCCCTTGCACCTGGCATCTCCTCTCTTGATTTGTCATGAGCTGGATTTTAGACTCTGAAAGAGCAGTAACTGAATTTTTGAAGACAAACCAAATGGTAAAGATACAACACATTCACAGAATGGCTGAGGCTGGAAGGCACCTCTGGAAATCATCTGCCAGCTTGTTGAGGGTGTGCTCCGTCTCATTGTTCAGGTTACTAATGATGATGTTAAAACAGCACTGAACTCAGAATCAGCCCTTGGGACACTCCCCCAGGGACAGGTGTCCAGCCTAACTTTGTAGCACTGCTCACAATCCTTCAAGCCCTTCAACTCACCCAGTTTCTCAATGCCCTTCACTGTGCACTTCCTGGTCTGTACTTCATTAGCTTGTCTACAAAGATGGATGGGATGCAGAGCTGAAAGCCTTACTAAGGTAAGCAACATCCACTGCTGTTATCCCATCCATCGAGCTAGTCACTGAAGGCTTTCAGGTTGGCCAAGCACCATCTCCCCTGCATAAAAATCCATGCTGACTACTCTCAATCGCCTTGATATGTTCCAAATGTTTGAAAATGGCTTCCAGGAGGATGTGAGCCATCACCTTTCCAGTGATCAAGGCAAGACTGACTGGGAACGTAATTTCCCAGACTCTCCTTGAAGACTGGAGTGACATTTGCTTTCTTCCCCTCAAGAACTTCCCCTGATGGCTATGACCTTTCCAAGAGAGTGGTCTCAGAATTATTTGCATATATGAGTATGAAGCACATTATTTTATATATCTCTGTAGGCTTCTCTATGGTGAACTCAAAGATCTCTCCCTACATTACTAACTAGAAGGCTGGTACCACTGCAACAATATGCTCTATTTCTACCATTAAATCTGCATTTGTACAAAACTGACAGACATTACTCAGTCAAAAGTTTGACCTAACAGGCTATTTTTTTCAGGGTTTTTTGGGTTGCTTCTCTTTTTTTTAAATCACTGACATGAGCACCAAATACTAAAATTTTGCAGTCTCTTTTGATCACTTCTACATTTTCATTACTAGTTTGAAAGTTTAATCTAATACATTAAGAAAGTGCTCAGAAAGGCAGGCAAGGGAGTAGTTATGCTCCCTGTAACAGAAGAATTAAGAAACAATAGATAATATTATTTTAACTATGGAATATATATAACTATAATAAAGTACAACTCACAGGAAAGTATGTGATTAGAAGCACATGCAAGAAAATCAAGTTCTGCCAGACATACTGTTCTTCTGTGATCTCATGAAAGTACACATCTAATGAAAAACACCTTGGAAACAAAAATCTTGGGAACAGCTGACAACCAGAAGAGTAATTGGGTTTGGACTGCTGAAGGTTTTTTTTCTCCTCTGAAAGCAAATCATCAGCAAGTCATTATAATATCTTTTGGGAAATAACACCTATTACTTGTTGATCCACTTAAGAGTAGAAAATCACCCTACTTTTTAAAACTGCAAACTTATTTCTAGTAATGTGCACTACTACTACTACTTTCTTATTTTCAAGGACTTACATTCACTCCTTCCAATGACCTCAGCTTTGGAAGCTTTACAGGAAGACAGAAGGGCATTCCTGTATTTCTGAAGTAATCCTTAAATATTGACGGGGAGATATCCTTGGATTCTACAGTTCTAATGAGGAAATGGTAAACTGCCAAGGTAGAAGTTCCATATATTTAACTTTGCCTAAAGCACGCATTTAAGTGATTCACTTGACGGAGCCTGGAAAATGACTAAGACGTGGTCTACAAAAAAAGACTCTGGCAGCGGCTTTTCCTCATTCATTGTTAAAAGAACATCTTTAAAGTTCTCACTAATCCCAAACCTGGTAGCAGGTATCCTTGGGAGTCCAGATCTCAAAAAGCCTGACCGCTTCAAAGCTTATTAAAAGCCAGTGCTCGTCCCACAGCAGCCCTGTAGCTGCACACTAGGCACACGTTCCCCAGACTGCACTATGCTGCACTAGTGCCAGTCCGCAGATGTTCACAGTGACACAATCCCAGACTAACTAGGACATGGCTGTTATTGACGAAGGCTAGGAGACCCTTAATTCTCTGGCAAGACGTAGGAGAAGGAGAATGGGAAGCAGAAGCCCAGTACTCTGTCCCCCACTTCCATACCTCACTTGCCAAGTGGCAATTCATCTGTTCAACACCCACTCACACCACGCACAAAGAAATGTGCCAGGGAATGTAGTTTGAAGATTTTTAATTTTATAAAAACAATTTTATACTAGTGTCCTGGCTCAGTACTACAAGACACGTGAGATTTCCTCTAGGGTTTTTTGCTGGGTTTTTTTCGGGGTGGTGGTATGCTTTTAAGCACTGCTGCACTATGGAAGTATTTTAAATAGCTTAGGTGCCAATTCCATTATTAATGTAAATTGCAGACTAATCTTACTGTCACCACACAGAAGCTGTGAAGGGGTGCTCATCTCTTACCTGAGACTGCATCCTGACTGTGTAGACAGGACTGCTACCAAAAAAATTATATAGAGATGCACTTTCCAATGCTAACAGGCATAGCTTAAAAGTTATTGTACCATGCAAAGAGACTTCTATTTTGAGCCCATTACTTGAAAAAACCTTCCAAGCATGCTGTGAAGTGCATCCTGTCTTTTCTCTTGCTGTTGAGGTTGCATATTGATGAAAACAGATCTATGGCCAATCTTCTGCTTACGCTTATTTTTAGTGTGGTATAAGAACTTTGAGTAAAGGAAGAAGCACAATAGCTGCATATTATAAAGTGGAAAAAATACTCAGAAAATAAGTCAGCAAAATGCAGTATGTTTCAAGCATGCTTGATAACTAAATTCATTATTAAAACTATAACTGATGCACTTCGTGGTAATTATATGAAGTGTTCTTACTTCCTTCCTGCTACAGTCAGAGCATGAATAAACAATCTGCTTTCAATTGCTCTCAGCCATGAAATTTAAAGAAGCTGAAGAATATGCAAGTCAAATAAGAAATTGTAAAAGGGCTAGCATTTATTTGTTGAAAAATTTTACTGGTATGTTTCAAAGACTTATGGAAAAGCTAACTACTCAAGTACAGTAGTATTCAAGGCAGTATTCAAAGGTAAATACAATCAAAATCTCCCTAGCTCTGATGGAAACGGTGAATTGGCTTTCAAGTACCCAGCGAAAGAAAAACAGAGTTAAGTATTTAAGTTACTGCAAAGATTTGTACACATTTCCTTTGTAAAAGGCACACCATGACTACAAAACCCACAACAGACAATTATTGTCTTCCAACAGATTTTACTGTTTTATACAGAATACAGTCACTTTATACAAACCTTACATGAGTTGAGATTTCTTGATTCCTCCAACACTGCGAAGACAAATTTCAGTCTAAGTTAATGTGATTTTAATAGCTGCTAAATTTTACTGCTTGGCTTGTAGATGCTAGTAAGAAAGGAGCTGGTTTATGCCACATTTTCTTTCTGGTTAGAGAAGTCAAAACCTCAAAACACCTCCAAAAAATTACCTACCTAAAAGCTAACTTCACTAAGACATCTTTAAAAAAAGCAACCAAAAAAAAACCCAACAGAAAACCAACCCAAACACAGAAAACTGCACTTACACAGAAGATAATTATATAGATAATTCATACCCATTAAAAACATCCTTATCCTATGAGAGAATAATAGATTTTTCTGCCTAGTCCTATACTCTTTAGCTTCCTACCACCCCCAAGCACCATCACTCTTATAATATCTAGTATACGACATGAAAGCAAGCATGTTACTTAAGCAGCTCTGTGGGTATATCCAAATCCAGGAAAATATAAAACATCTAGAAACTACAGCGATACCTATCATTTAAAGGCACAGTAGGAAAAACATAGTAAATCTGTCCAGCCATCCAATCTGGAGTTAAAATTGATGATTTAACACTGATACTCCTGAAGAGTAACGTTACAGGTATCCTGGAATAGAAAATCACATCTAAGCATTAATATCAGTTATTCTGCTTTGAATCAGAATATTTGTATTAGTGAAGTCCCAATTCTAAAGCTTAACCAATAGGCTCCTGTCTTTCCAAGACAAAACACTAGGTAGAATCCCTTCTGTTACTCAGGTTATTTCCAGACCCTGACAAAAGAAAGCAAGCATTGGCAGGTGCAATTCTGTCTTTCGTTCTGCATGAAACATGTGCCTTCTGAATTCAGCTCAAGCTGGACAGTTTCAAAATGACAAGTCCCAAGCTTTCTATGGACGAGGTGGCACAGGCAGCCCCTGTACTGCTCTTACAGGATTCTCACCAACACAGCTTGCAAGTGTCCAGTGGGAAGACCTCTCAGTCTCTGCCTCAAGCTTTTGGTCTCTTCCTCAGATTATAAAAACATAGCCAATTGTGATGGTGGACTTTCTGCTGGAAGAAAACTTCATGCTGGACTGAGACCACCAACATATCTCACAAAAAATACGATGGCAGTAGTTTTTTTGCAGTTGCCAACTTAAACTATATTTGAGCTATAGACCTAGATGTGAAAGGCTCTGTAATAAATTACCAATCTCCTGAGCCATCCAGTTAACAACATGCATAGTTTTCTTTTAAGCATAATTTTAAGTTCATAAATTTTCTGAAACTGCAGAAAGTAAAACATTAGAAAAATTTAGACTCTTGATGACAAATCATTTGCTTCCTGTATGCCTCTTAAAAATATAACAAAGTTGTCTAAGTAGTAGCATGCACTATGTATTTCTATGTTTTGCTCCACTACTTCACGAGTCATGACAAAGCCACCAGAATCTTTTTGATTTTTTCCCCTCAGTGCTGAGGCTTTTTTTCCATTTCTAAAACCAGAAGCAAATTAAAATCATCCACATAATCACTGCAATAACGCAAAGTTTCCTTGTATTTCAGTTCTGAAAATGCTATTTATCAGAGGTATACCTTTTTCCTTCAGTATAACTGGAGAAATTGGCATTCTGTAAAAGCATTTACCAAGCATGAAAATAGATGTTAAAAAACTAGTCCTTGCCCACATTTCCAGGAACACTATTAAAGCTATTTCAAAGACAAAAAGGGACTCTGGAAGAGTAGTATGGAAGACAGACTTATTTCACCAAACATGGAATATTGCTGGCAATATTGACTCATAGGAATGAAAGGTCAAACTAATGATACTTCTAATTACTGAAATTTCATTTGTGCATGAGAGTATCATATATAGATGGTACACTTAGAAGTAAATTGAAAAATAGAATGCGATCAAAGAATAAGAGCTACAGACAAGTGGATCAGGGAAACTACCCAATTTCAAGACAACAGACAAAAAAGACAAGTTAGCTGTGGGCATATTTTGAAGCCAAGTAGATAAGAATTGGTGAGATCCACCAGCTGAAATGAATTTGCTGGTTAAAGACACTAACTCAGGTTAAAAATGTTTTCCTCATATTGTAGTTTGGATAAACATTCGTTTACTTGCAGAAATCATCTAAGTTGGCATGGCTATATTACTGGTAGATTATAAACATTAGGAGAAAATAATGGCTTTCAAAAGTTACTTTCCTACGTTAAACTGATAATTTCAGAAAAAAATCTTTTTTTCAGCAGTTCTTTCAGCCAATCATTCTCCCCCACCTACACCAAAGCCGTATTTAGTTATTTATCTTGCCCGCAGTGATACTACTAGAGGCATTTTCTGTACCTCAATGTGCCTGTTATTTAAATGAACCAGTTTTAAATAGTTTATTTAGAAAATCAAAAAACAAAAACAGCCATCTGATACACTTGCTCGCATAAGCATATCAGATAACAGCCAGCTTTAAAAATTCACTCTACTAATCAAGGCCGTCTGACTGCAGTGTAAAAATATATATTTATTAGTACATGCTCTTAGCACCAAGGTTTTTGTTTCCCAGTGGTTTTTCATTAAAAAAAACCCAACCCTTTCCCTCAATCATCATCCCAGTGCTAAAACCCATTGCAGATCCACTTACCAAATCCCTGTGTAACACCCAGTTAGCATGCAGGTAGTGAATACCATCTAGGATCTGATATAACAGCGACTTCACCATTCCCCGAGGTAACTGAACTGGTTTCTTGTTTGCTTTAGAAGCCCTGTGAAACTTGATTATATGCTGCAAAGAGGAAAAAAGAAATGAAAATAAAAGAAGTGCAGTGTTTACACAGAAAGATTGCCATCAACTCCTTACACAGACTTACTAGGGTTTTTTTCAACCTTTCATGATTTATTTTCCAAACTAGAAACATGTGCCTTAAGTACTAAAAAATTAATACTGTACTAGGTAAAGTGATCACTGTCCCAAAGCAATCTCTCAAAAATTAAATTGGTTTTTGCTGTGGTTTAACCCCAGCAGGCAGCTGAGCCCTGCACAGTTTGAGGAATACATAACTAACATGACCATCAACACAAATCTCCTTGCAGATCACTGATCTTGAAGGTCTTAGAGGCATTTTTGTTTGGGGAGTCTTTCTGTTAAGATAAACTGATATCCTGTACATCAAATCACAGAATTACAAGTGTATTACCTCCTACATTACTTTACTTCTAGGTTTCCTCCTACAGTAATAAGGACTGTAGAATTCAAGACCTAATGCCAAGCAGAAATTTTTGGAAACTTAGGAATTTTATACAGAAGCCCAGATTTATTCTTTCTTTATTTACTATACCCTTATAGCATAATATTCTCAAAACAGAAGCTGTTGACAGAGCAAATCTACAAATCTGTCCACCTGAAAGTCAGCCACCGAGTCAGACACAGAAAAAGAACCTTTAGCAATTCTAAGCTTAAACACAAGCAATGATGTCTGGCACCAAGGAGGAGCCCAAAAGGACATGTTGTCTTAGCACTTGAGTCCCAGGTGTAACTAAGTTAAACAGCAAGGTGTGCCATAGTCATGGTAACCATTTCCATGTTTGTCTGCTTCAAACACAGAGGCAATTTATAGAACAAACTTCTTAATGTATTCGTACCTTTTTTCTGTAATGGCTCACACTTGTGTGATCATCAAAACAGTCCAGATCTTGTCTACCAAAACCTGGCACCAAACTTCTATCATGTGCTCTTTCTACATCCATGACCCCTCATATTCCAGGTGCCAACTAGCTAACTCAACTACCTAACACCCTTTGGGAAACTGCCTTTCTTCTGCTGCTGCAGCCCCGCTCCATACAGCCTGCCCTTCTTTGCTTCAGGCAGCAAGCTTGGCTTTCCTGTGAGGAACAGGCACATTTCTGCCCTGACAATGGTAAAAATGGAGATGCATAGAGCCAAGAAGCATTGATGAAAAGGTGACAGTCCCTGCACTGTCAGCCAAGCACTACATGCACAAGGATCCCTCAGCCTGAGCCACAAGTTTCACCTCCTCTCACCTCTCACTTGCACCAACTCCAAAACAAATGTTATTTTCACACAGAGGACAGAGAGAAGTGAATCTTCAGAGACAGGCAGAAAAACAGATGGTTGTCCTAGACTTGGTTTTTTTCTGCTCTAATACACTCTGTTATTATCTGGCCCTTTCCCAGCCTTACTTGAGACCTGCTGTGCTAAACACACATAGCACCAGACGACTTGATCCATAGCTGGCTCTCTGGAGCACAAAGCCAGTCCAGTCACTGCAACTACGTTTCTCACATGCAGATACAGTGAACAACCAGGAGCTGGTGTAGCTGGGGAATTCTAGAGTTCATACAGGTATAAGCATATAAGCATAAAGGTCAAAATTGAGGGTCATTCCTAAGTTACTTACATACAAACCAGTGTTTCAGTAACACAAACACTTCTGTTGTGATTTAGGTTAAGTATGAAGCAATGCAGAAATGTATAAATACAAACAAGGAGAGGCCATAGTAATAATACCCCTAACAAATATGAAGCCTTGTAGCACATTTTGAAACAAAAAAACCCTCAAACATTCCTAGACCTCTGCAGCTTAGCATATCATAAATATGGGGGAGTAGCGAAAAAAAGAGTGCTCCTATTTTTCCATCATATTAAAATAAAAACAAAACAAACCGACTGCACTCCATTTCCTCAAGATGTGCTGTTTCTGTTTATCAGCCTTAAGAATGTCTCAACATTTCAGCTGTTTGGTAACTTTTTTGTCTCTAATTTTATTTTGGTAACAAAACCTCAATACCAAGTATCAGAACTTCCAAGACATTTAACTGTAAGAAAACATCTTTCATTTAGCTTAGTGGAAAGAAAACTGACACACTAGTTTTTAGGCAAATGCTACTGAATAATTCCAAACTATAAGGAAAATAATTTTCCAAATAAATTAGTTTTACTTTGGTTTGTGCTAAGTGACATGCTGACGAAAAAACAACTCATGACTCATACTGTGCAATTCCCACGTGCACACATTCACAAAAGTTTCCACCTGGTTCCAAATTGCTTCTGTTGCATCCTTTGATACAAACCTTAGCAACTTTTAAGGTTAGTATTTGTAGCACTGAGAGCAATGCTCCAAATGTATGTCAGCATTAATTTGAGGCACATATACCCTTTTTCAGGGAAGTCAAGTTGGATGGTATTTTTCATTTTTTACCATGCTACTTTATTTTTTTAAGTATTCCAAATGGATATTAAGCTTACAAATATTGAGTTAACAGAGGAATGCAGTAAGTATCTTAAAACTACTTTGCCTCCAACAGGTTTATATTTTAAAGTTGTATCTTGCACAATTAGGAATAAATAGCTTTCTGCCCAAATACATGGAATTTCTGCAGATGAGTTGAGAAAAATTCTTCCCACTGAAATGCATGAATTAAATACACAGTGTCACTACTCTCATTTCATATTCATGCATGACAAGCAATGAAACTAAAACTCTGAACTGCCATATTCAGAAAATAAGTTTGTCATTTTTCAAAGAGAGTTCACCTGCGTAATCAACATTTTCCTGCACCCTTCTTTAGCTGTCATAGAGGTTTATATCTACATTTATTTAAGTAGGCTTCTAGCCACTGAGAGCTGCTTTCTGCAGATTTTTTGCAGATTTTTATCTTCTTAAAGAGATCACAGGTTAACTATGTGGTGTATTTACTGAACGTTTTCCATTGCTTTTCCTTTAGTACTGAAAATGCTTCCAACAAACATGGAGTAAGCAGCTATGCTATGTTTAAAAAGGATGTGTCTCCCCTGACCCTGTCCCTTTGCTGCAACTAAAACTCTAAGCCTGGTACCTACAAACAATCCACCTTACCCAGAGGTCATGCTCAGCGTAGTCAAAGAGAAGCCACACCTTCCTGTCAGCATGAGAAAGGAACACCTTTTGCAGAGAAATGACATTTGGATGCTTGAGCTCCCGCAGCAACTGCAAAAGAAAAAGTCCACAGCAGTTATATCCATACATCTAGAGCTGGGATACTTAGAACACAAACAACAAAAGCTGAAATCTGCAATTTATTTTTTCATGAAAGAACCAGTCATTAGTTTAAAACCAAAGCTGAAAGTGGGTCATAACCCACTCAGGACATCCACTTCCTACTCATTTTCTAGAAGCTGAACTCTGTGTAAACCTCATTATTATCCAGGACCAAGATGACACTGCAAACAGCCAGCTGTGGCATCTGCCCTTTTGCATAGGCTGTAATCTTCAACAGTCCCATTTGGGGTACCTCATTTTCTCCTCACTCCCAATTATCTGAAAACACTGTATTTTGGTTGCAGTCATTTGAGACTGAATGGGATGGCTCATGTAGAGCCTGTCAATGCAGTCAGCTAAACCAAGATGTGGTTTGTAAGGAGGACTCTGCTGATCTACGAGGTCATCACTCTCTACGGAAGAGGGTCCAGCTTCTTGCCACAACACAGATTACACCAGTTAGTACATTTACAGAAGCCAAGCATAAAACAGCACCCAGTTCAAGAGAAAACTATTCTGGATGCACAAAGGCTGGTGAAAGGTAACCTGGTACTGAACTCTTGAGACTAATCAAGGTACTAACAGCAGAGACAGCCCTAGGAAAGAGACACACCTGGAACTTCTTTCAGCATCGGTGAGCCATTAAACCAGCTCAGCTGCTTCAGAAACTAGTTAGAACCCCACCAAAATGAAAACATAGATGAGATACAGCACAACTGAATTCAGACAGCACCAGTCTATTTGAGCTCTACTGGTCATGTTACAACCATACTGTACTCATTCAATTGCTAAGAAAGAAACAAAAGCTTTATCTAAGTGAACTGTGGTTAAGTGTGACTACTCAAGACTATTCAAATTCCTGCCAGTTCAGTGTGCCAAAAATTATGACATTTTTTATTAAAAGGAATGGTTACGGCTTTTTCTTTTTTAAAAAAAAGCCAAGGGAAAACGAAACTACTCCTTGAATACAGAATTTATTTCTGAGACAATCTTTTTTCAATAAAATATAATTTTTCCACTACATAACAGAGGAAACAAAAAAAATTCATTCCTTTCTATTTATACCTTTGTCATTAAGTGCTAAAATTTTAGCTACTACTGAGATAGTAAAATGGAAGTATATATGTGTGCTTGTTTCCTTCTTTCCTATTTCATTTGAGACAGACTTGCATTATGACCCACTGACCAGTCTTCAGTGTGGCATTTCTTGGAAAAAAGGACCTATAGCCCACTGAGATTTTACCTCAAGTATAAGATCAAACAGGGAGATAGTGTAGAGGAGACAAAGCAACAATAGAAATCAGTGCAGAAGGCCGTAGAGCTTCAGCATGGTAAAATCCTAAGATTTGTAAAAGCACTACATTGAGGCACTTTAAGGCAGGATCCACAAGTATGGAATTCTTTAAATGCCTGTAATTCCTAGAAAGAATAAGATCAGTATGGGAAAAACCAAGAAATGCTTATTTGCACTTTTTTATCAATTACAGGTGGGGACCGCCTGTGGCAATTTAACCCAGCCAGAAGCTAAACCCCACAGAGCCATTTGCTCATATCTCTCAGTCAGACATGAACGGAAGAACAAAAAAGCAAGAAAATGTCTGAGTGAGGTAAGATAGTTTAGTAAGTGAAAGAAAGAGGAATTAAACACCACGCCCACAACGAAACAATAGAAGCAATGCAAAAGCAATCACGTACAACTTACCACAAGAAGACTGATGCCCAGCCAGTCCCCAAGCAAAGGCTACCTCTCCAAAGGGAGGAGGGGCAGGAGTGGGAAACAGAGGAAGTCTGAACACTGTAAGCAATAGCCAAAGCACTGCTAGCTTATCGACACTGCTTTAGTCACAAATCCAACACACTCCACCATACAGGCTGAGGTGGAGAAGATTAACTGCATGATAAACAGGCACTGCACACAGCATTGCAGACCAGCCGCTCAATGGTGAATGATGTTGCAGGGTTTAAGAATACACTGTACCAGTCCTTATAACAAAGTAATTTTTCTTTAATCAGCATAAATTCACATATTAAATTTATGCTAAAAATTTTAATTAACTGTACCAGAAGATTACATGACAGTTCGGCAACTACGTGTCTATACCAACGTAGTATCGTATTTCCTGCAGCCTGATGGACACATCTGTACCAGATACAACAAATTATTCCTTGATGAAAGATGCAGATACTAGTCAGAGCTCTAAAAAATAATGTAATATTCCCTTTTGTCCTTTCTGATCCCATTTTAACTCTGTCCTATTCCTTATTCCTGAGGTAGCAGCTATCACCTAGCTAAAAAAATCCAACCTCTTCATATCAAAGGTGATTCAGCTCGGAGAACACACAGAGAACCTATCACCAAAGTTGGACACAAATACGAAAAACTTCTAAGGAATGCAGCAGAAGGATTCCCTGTCTGCATGGTGAGGCAACATAGATAGAATTCTCCCTTGTTTGTTCTAAGGCAGTCAATACTGCAGACTTTGAGATTCACAGCATTTCTTGCTATTTTCCTCCCCAATCCACCTTGATCACTCCCCTTCCCACCTTCTGTTTTTTTCCTCTAAACATGCCAGCAGTCCTCTCAAACACCCAAAAGCCCCACTATCCTCCTAAAAAACCCATAGCAACCTGCTTTCCTTCTCATCAGTTACAAAGTCCCAGCTGACGCTCTCCAAGAACAGACCTGAGAACTTCCTTTTGCAGCCCATCACCATTGCATTAGGAGTTCTGGCCTTTGTTACTGTCACTGACAGCAACTGTTACTGTTGGTGCATCTATGTACTCAGTGTATCATTCTTGCTGGGTTCTGCCTTTGCCTTTTGTGCTGAATAGCTGTTAAATTCACATTTTTTCAGTCTGCTTTAAGAACCCGATGGGTTCAGTCAAAGACAGACAGCCACAAGCAACCCAGTGAATAAGATGGCTAACATACATCAGCAAAACCATCAGAATAAGGAAATGATTGCTGCAGTGGTGACAGATGATTCCTGAATCACTGTCTTGGAAAGGCTGAAATGCTCACAGTGACAAATGCAAGCACTGTCTGAAGTATCTGAAAGAGCTCATGCAGATGATAACACATCACATGGGCTGTAAAGAGCATTTTCAGCAACCTCAGTCTCCACAGACCAGGACTCTCTAGCCCATAAACCACATGCCTTTCCTACCAGATGACTTGACTCGTGTCCAGCAGCTGACAGAGTTCAAACAGACAGTTCAGACAAAGCAGACTGCAAGAAACATGCTTTGACTTATCAGTATGATGCCTCCTAATGATAAAGGCTACTTTCTGGCCTAATGACTTTGTTATCTAACTGCTTTTGTGTATCCTAGCTCAGTTATGTAGAACAGAAAGAGAAAGCAGACAAAAACGATGTGTTTGGCTCTCACTAAATTGCCTTACTTTTCATTTGCATATCACATGATGATTCAAATCTACTTCCTCAATCAGAAAGGTTTCTCTTATATTAGTTAGTCTGGGTACCACCCTATAAAGAAGGGAGACCCAATAGACCTTCCAAGAAATAGAAATCAGCAAACGACAAAGATGCCAATACATCTGTTTTGAGTGTTAGAAGTCCATGTTGGCCCTGGCTGGTCTTGCCCTTGTTTTCACATTGTTCAAGATCCAGCAAGGGAAACAGTATCCCTCCATGCAGGTCCTGGGCTCACACAAAGGTCCCTCCAACTCCCTCTTGAAATGAAGAAATACTCATTCCACACAGCCATGGGGCAGCTGAGGGACAGTAAATCAAAATGTCCCAGTGATGCATAAAATTGTTAGATTGCTTCATGAACAAAGACATAGTAAAGTAAAACAGGATGTTATTAAATAATCAACAGCAGCACTAAGGGAACCTTAGGAAAACTACAGCATGAATAAGGCAAATCTTTTCTTGCACTAACAACAATTATCTTTTACATAAGATGTGAGCTGAAATCAGCACAACCTTTTATGAACATGACCTGCTTCCTCCAGTGATATTCCCACATTTCCCGTAAAGCTCTCCAAGATGAGAACATTTCTCACGAGCCAAGACACCGCACTCTCCATATGAGGATTTCTAGCTCTACCACAAATGCCATTTCACCCCCGCTCTTGATGCTTGCTCATCTTTGTGGTCCACAGGGAATGGTTAACCTGCAAAATGCAGCCTTGCAATACCACCATGCTTACTTCTATAATTCAAGTTGCACAGGGGAGGTTCAGATCAGTTATCAGGAAAAACTGTTTCACCAAAATGCTTGTCAAGCACTGGAACAGGATGTCCAGGGAAGTGGTTGTGTTGCCATCCCTGGAGGTATTTAAAAGACACGCAGATGTGCTGTTACTGAGGAACATGGTTTAGTGCTGGACTTGGCTGTGCTGCTTTAATGGTTGGACTTGGTGATACAGGTCTTTCCAAACCTAAATGATTCTAAAATCCTATAATGGAGCATGATTGTTAGAGCCATTTGCCAGGTAACCTGGCCCAGGAGCTTCCCCTATGTCAGGACATCAGCTATTTTAGAAAAAGCAGCTTCTTGCTCTGACCGCCTTCCTTTGAGCGCCATCCAACACATTTCTGCCAAGCCTTAGGACAGGCACAAAACTGGCTACAGACAAAGCCATCGGCCTTATCAACCAAACATTCATTTAAGCAAAAGTCACTATTGCGTTATCTGGCTAGTTTGATGGCATAAATTCAAACTCTAATCATCATCTCATGCTTCAAAAAGGCTCACATCAGTTTCAGCAAGGGATCTAAAAACAGATGTCATACACTAGCAGCCATGCCATGGCCTTACAACGGAAAAAAGGGCAAGCAGGGCCTTGGAACACAAAGCAGACTGCAGCTGATGCAGAAAGGCAACTTTCAGACTGGAAGGCAAATGACAAATTTTACTCATCCTCTAACAAGTAAGGTGCCAATGGAATTACTGCTACAACAGATGAGTATAGGCAGCAATAAGACATTACCTGAAACACTATGCATAATTCTGGCCCATTCAGGAAAGATTAATTCCAACTGCAACAGGGCAAAGAAAGCCGAAGCCTACACCCAGAGGAAGGGAGAGCCTACTGCTCAAGGAAAACCAGCAAGTCAAGCCAAAATGCTTATAACTTGCCAAAGCAAAGCAGAGAAAAAAGAGTCTCTATCTCTCTCTCTCTAAAATGAGAGCAGAAGAGAAGAGCTATTTTAACTAACTGACAATATTATGATAAGTACAAATGGGTACAAATTAGTCATGATTAATTTTGGCTTAAAGGCTGAATAATGTTCACAGAGTCATTACTAGAATGAGACTCAGAGACTGCCTTCAGAGATCTCTTTTCCCTACAAGTTTAACTTGTAGTTTGCTAACTTTTTTTAAGTACCCTTTGCTTGTCTGCAAGAGCAGGAGTAGAATATCACGACTCCAGAGATGTCACCCAATTCTAAGCCACAAACATTTGTTAAAACATTTTGAATCATTATTCTTAGTTTTCTACGAAACAGTGGAGCTCTACTCAAGTACTTTAAACTTGTTATATAAACTAACCCTCAAATTTTATTATACAACTGCTCAAATCCCAGGCTGGCTTAGCTGCTATGCAGCAGATTCAAGATCTGTTCGCTTCAGTGTAAATACAATTTTAATTTTATATTCTCATGAGTCAGACATTTCACAGTACTAAAAAAGAGAATACCTGCTGAAAGTACATGTTGTTTTCCTTTCAGAACTGTTCAAATAAAAGCTTACAAAGGCATTGTAACAGAAAGTTATAACACTACCCACTTTAAGAATTTATTATGAAGCTGACAACACATTTTTGTTGCTTTGTCTAAAGAACTGGAGCTTCAATTTCACAAGGTTGTATGTTTTATTCTTTTGATTTTTTTAAAGTCCTAAATGTGCAAAAAGAAGCCTGACAACATAAAATGTCAGGAGGAAAAAACCCCAAATTTTTTTTTAGCTTCCACAGTTTCTAAAATAAATGAGTCTTACATGATGTCACATGCAAGTCAATATTTATTAGCACCTTCTAATTCCAAACACATTCAAAGTATTAGAAGAGGTGTTATTAAGTGTTCCCTGAAAGTAAGGAAGTGGGTGAAGAACCTAGACAAGACAGACATTAGATGTCAAGCTTGGACAAATTCTGCTGTTCACAGAAAACATTATGACTCCTAAGGATTCTAATTACAACATTTAGTCAGCATCTTTGTCCCACTGTCACAGAACTAAAAATAATGCTACCCTCATTTTATACAAAATCTCTCAAGAATACTGTTTTCAGATCAGTAATGTAGCTTGGTAAAGTACTCAGTCACAACTGGTATTTTACATACCATGTTAGTGTTAAACTAAAGCATTTGAGAATCATTAAACATGCCAAAAAGAGTCAAATCAAACATCTGTCTTCCTCAGTACTTTGTCCCCTTTCACTACATGGAAAGATTGCCGGGAAACCATAACATGCCCTCTGACACAAGGAAGACATGCACTCCTCTAAGTGATTCTGTGTTTGGTCTTTCTTGTGGGAAACTGCTTTCACTGTTAGTGTGCAAGGGACATGACAGCCCCCATAACCTGAGGAACCTACACCCAACTATTGTTCATTGCCCCACAGCTGGTTCAGGATCTCTTCAGGCAAGCTCACTGGGAGAGTTATTTGTTCCTTACCAGGGGAAGGTGTTGAAGAAGGTAAATCCTGGTGTCACTCAGTTTTGGCTTCTGCCTCATGAGGTCCCTGTGGCTGCTGCAGGCTGCAGAGATCAGTCATCCTTAGACTAGCTGTGAAACAGCCCTTACATCCTTCTTCCATCCCTTCCACTGGCAGAAAGAAAGACCTGATAATCACATGGTGACAACACTGTTGTCACCCAAAGCACAGAAGGCCCAGTGTATGAGAAGGACCAATTAATCTCTAGAGGAGCCTCCTCCACACCGAGGTGAACTCAGGCAAGACCACTCAGCCACAGCAGCTCCCTTCTTATCTGCCATGGGGGCCAAGCCTGCTGCTCTGCCTCTGTCTATATCTCTGCCACCCTCCAGCTCAGGTGAAAGGCATGGGGACAGTGCAGATCCAGAGGTGAGCAGGCCTGCTGCAGAGGCTGTCCCTTTCACATGAGTTCTGCTAAGTAATAGCACATCCAAAGGATGGTTCAACTCTGCTTGCTCAATCCACAAAACTAACAAAGCTGCTCATTTGCACTTTTGCGAAGATGAACGTCCTACAGTCACGCTATCTCTAGATCCAACACAGAGGACATCAGCCTCTGTGATAACAGCCTGCACTATTATTACAGGAAACAAAATCCCAGGAATGCCTCCAAGGCAGACCTAACAAGTGAAAACAACCAGAGAAGCCAGCTGCTTATTGTTCTGTAGTTTTCTGTTCCATCCCCAGGAGCCCCAAGGCTGTTTTAACTCGCACAAACTGGATATGGTGTTTAACGGACATAACACAGACAGGAGACAGCCAGAGCACAGCACTCTTCACCCCAGATCTGCTTTGCCACATTCACCATTTCCATAACTGAAAGCATCTGCTACCACATCTAGCACCTCCTCTTCAACGTCAAGACAAAAATTAATGCTATCAGATATTTCTGTTGACCTAATCAGACACCAATAAACAAATTACACGGAAAACTGGTAAAAAACCAAACTCCTCATAGCTCCTTCAACTAAATAAAACAAAAACCAAACAAAAATTCCAAACAAAACCTCAACCTAAGCAACTCCTCGCTAGCCAAAGGAAGCATATGCAAGCAAAGTACTTTGAAACCTGCTAAAACTGAATGAAAAATGCTAATCAACAAAATGTCATCAAGTCACTTAGTTGCTCCAAAAAGCTAAGACTCCTGTATAGAAAACTGCCCAAGCCAAAATCCTGAAGCTCTATTTAAAGCCTGGTTAACTACTCCAGCTTTCTACAGCCTTGAAGAATTCTCCTGCTCTGCGAACTGTGAAACAGCATTTGCTGCACTATTCCAGGTGGATAGGCTTTAATGACTTTCTTCCACGTGATTAAATCAGAAGACGAGGAATCAATCATTTGGGCTTGTACACTCTGCATATTTTTACACAAATCTTCTCACCATTCTATCTCTCTGCTCCCCCATCTAACACAAATTCAACTCTTGGCATGCTGAACGTGCAGTTTTTAGTGCCTGCTTAAATCCCCACAAGTGAAATTGCAAGATCACAAAACAGATACCCAGCATAGCAGGCAGTGCACAGATCTGCAGAGAATAAGATATGAGCAGCCAAACATTCAGTTAAGGTTCTAAAAGAGACAAGATTCACAAATGCTTACCATGGTGGATGGATGGGGCAAAGATAAGGAAAAATACAACTCTTCAACTAGCTTGATGTGAAACATACTCATTCAATTAGCACAGTAACTGTTAACTCCACCATGTAAATAAATGGTTGAAGAAAATCAAAGTTCAAATGATTGAAGAAAAAAACCCAAAACAAATTACTTACTTAAACTGAATTACAGATTGAGCTCATCCCATAACTGATTCAGATATCTGAAATCAGGTCTCTAACCTAGTTCAAACCTTTCCCTGTAATTGATGAATTTCAATAGTTACTTTATTTTTCTTACACTGTTCTCCAACTCAGGTGTCTGCATCAAACAGATGTCTTTAAAGAGTAAGTTATGGGCATTTTTAAATATAAAAGTTACTCAATACTCCAAAACTGAAGTTAGTCATCATAAGACAAAAGTCATGGCAGAACTGTAAAAACGAGTTTCACTGGGATTTATATCAAACTACATTCTTCCCAGACTGTCACAGAGTAGACTATACAAGCCTCAACTCTCCAGAGAAACAGAAATGGATATGGCTCATATGCAAACCAAATCATCCTAGTTCCTCTTAACACCACCATGCTCTTCATTAATTTGGATAGTCCAGAACACACTGTACCAAAGTCTGGCACGCAGCCTTGATTTTTAAGTGCAACAAAAAAAAATTTTATAGTTATATGTACAGATGACAGAGTACAACACTACTGGTTAACTCAGTGGCATTTTCACATATGTTACATATACTCACATCTTCAATATAAACAATTATGGTTATCATCAATTTGATTGCTACCCATATGAGGTTGATTTTGCTCCTTTTACAGTATTAACTGATAGAAGAGTGGAAAAAATCTATTTAACAGAATTAAAATAAACAACACCATTCCAGGAAAAAAAAATTCTTCTGTTCACTTCAAACAGCAACATCAAAAGAATGGCAAGAAACAAATTTAAACCCCGAAGTCCATGGTGAATTATTAATTCAACTGCAGGAAAATTCAACCACAGTATTAGAAGTTGCAAGCCTGGAAGCATAACCAGGAGCAAAGTCAACTATACCTCAAGAAACACTGCTTCAGCTTTCTCTTTCTATCCCTACGCCTTCTTTTGGGCTCCACTCCCCTCTTTGCTCTCGATACCTGCTTTCTTGGCATCTCTGGTATTTGCACAGTGCTCCATCCTTCCCTCACCAACCCTGTCCCACGTGGGTCCTGAGTTGTACTGCTGTTCTCTTCCAACGGCACATGCTGCAGCAGCTCAGAGCATGGAGAAAGCTCCCGTGCTGCTCGCTCCTTTTCCATCAGTACTGGGGACCTTGCTGCCCAAGAGGAATGAGACCAAATCCTTCCTGCCTGTCAGCCACATTAATGACTCTCATAATGCACAGAAATTGAGTTTGGGTCGTACACAGAGCAGAGACACTTCCCTAACACCAGCCAGGCTTCTCCTGCCAAGTTCAAGGAGAACAAACTCTTCAAATCTTTTTAGGTGAATCACTGCAGAAAGACAATGACTTATCCCAAATCCCTCTGAAATGGTGGCGGACATTTCCTAAAAACATTCAGCCTGAGTCACAGCATTTGGAAAACTTCTGCCCAAATGGCTGAAAGTAGCAAAACTTAAGACCCTGTTTTCTGCTCCTTTAGTTCAGAGTGGATGTCTACAATAGCAGAGGGCTCAGCTTTCACCATTGGACAAAAAGAACATCTCCTAAAGAATATTCTTTGTGCTTCTTTTTCACCTCAGTTAAGGGACTAATGGTTTTGATATCACTAAGTCAACTGGAATTTAACTAAGTGGGAAAGCCTAGGGACTCACTTCAGTCAATGAAAATGAAATTTAGGGTAAAGTCTTACACTCTTGAGGAATATGGACTGAAAATAAACTATTCCCTTCCCACACACCCCCTTAAGTTATGTGCATTTCCTTTTAGTAAGCAATTTAATTTGAAACATTCAAAGAACAATGAACCCAAGCAGCAGTAAAACATTAGAACATACAACAGGTAAGCTTCATAATACCGTTTTTTCACTGTTTCTTCACAAGCTTCTCACAAACTATAACTAGACTACATTATTCACCAGTTTCTAATAACATGAAATATACAGATATAAACCTGAAAAATTGAAGAAAATGTCTGAATAGCATCAATGGCTGTATTACACCCTCCAAGGCAACAACAACATCAGTTTAGTTTGAAATCTTCACTTAAATAGAAGTTAAAATGTTTTAATCATTGTAAGACAAAAAGAACTAATTTCTTTAGGAAAAGAACTGAAGTACAATACTAAAAGTCAGACCAAATGTGTAATTTAAGTCACTAACTCCAATCATATTTTTAAACTGCCGCATTTAAATATAATCTGCCCTGAGGCAGGCAGTAAATTGCAACTTAAAAACACGGTCAATTTTAGACAGCAAACATAACTGGTACATAAAATCTTCCATGACATTTGTACTTACTTTATACCCCTATGATAAAGATACAGCACCCATAGTAGAATAACATGATTGAGCAGACAAAACCCAGCACACATGCAAATTATTACTTTTAGTAAGTTTGCTAGTAAAAAGAACTACTACTTACTGCTATTTCTCTGCATGCAGACATGGAAATTCCAGTACCTTCTATCTGTTTTAAAGCATAATCTTTATCATCTTTCCTGTGAAGAGAAAAAGAAGTTTGGTTTGTTTTTTTTTTAAATTGCACCATGAATTCAAAGAGAGCTCTTCAGTACCATTCAGAGATCAGTTTCTAATTAATACAAATTCTGCATCTTATTTTCTTCTCATTCTTTACTAGTTAAATGTCTAGATATCCAGCTAAACTGTAAGCTAACCACAACAGTTTGATAAAGTTAAAATATAAATATACTCTCACTACATTGAGATGATTTAAAAACTTCCTTTTTTAAATGCAATGATTAACACTTCTTCGGTTTCTTCCTTCTCTTATTAAAAAGAAAACAAAGGAAACAATTAGCATATACTAGAAATAAGCCTCGCTAGGGCTTTGTCTCACACAAATTTATTACTCTAGGACACAATAAGTCTCACCCATATTTTAATGAATTCTTGAGTAGCCCAGAACTAATGTCACATTAAAATATCTTTCCTTTCCCCTAGGTAGCAAATTGCACCTTAAAATTTTGTTCCTACCAAGGCAATAAAACTGCCAAGATTAATAAAAAAACTCCACCAGATGTTTGAACAATCTGAAGAATCCAGAAGTAGATTCCAGTGAAAGGTGTCCCTGTCCCTGACAGGGGGGCTAGAATTAGATCACCCTGAAGGTCCCTTCTAATCCAAACCATTTTATAAGTCTACGAAAAGTTTGCTCTGCTTCAAACATATGTAACACTTAAAAACAATACCGTGACCTCCCTGTACTTCAACCAGTATGTACCTTAGAGTCACTTATTTAAAATGTAAGCCTATTAGTAACTCCAGCTACCAAAGGCGAAACGAAGAGACACACTGCAGCAAAAGAAGATACTGAATTCCTGCCCATTCTCAGGCTCAAAGACTCAAAATGTTTAGAGATGGAGTGCTTGTCCTTCCCACTCGCAAGCAGGCATCCACAGTACTCCTGGGGAGCATGACAACAGTATTGCCTTCAATATTTGGAGCACTTGTATAGCCTCAAACCTCCAGGTTACATAAGAAGCCTTATTTATCTTTAATGAATCCAGCTTTCACAGCTGTGAAGAGCCACCCTTAAAAAAATGAAATTCAAACATCCTTAAGGCAAATAAAACTAAGCTGTAGTTAAGGACTGGGAACAAATGCACTTGTTTCTTCCAGCTCCCACCATGTGAAAAGCTTTGAACTGCTTTATTCCTACTCAAAACACACACTTTTCCCTATTCATCACCACACAGAAAAGAGAGGAAAAAGCGGGAAATTAATGGACAAAATCTGAACACATAATGAGGAGAAAGAACAAACAGCAAGTGGACAAGAGAAGATTTCAGTAAGGGGGCAATTACATGAATGCAGCAAGATAAAAGACAAGAAAATATACTGCATTTGACACAAAAAAGGAAAAAAAGAACAGGGAAGGCAACGACAGAAGGCATTAAGAAGTTTCCATGTAATAAAACCCTAAAACTTGCCAGCCTGGAAGAGAAAGAGACAATACTGAGCACAACTCTTATGTGGCCAAAACAAGGTGTTACACAATCCCCCAGAGTACACATCTCTACACAACTTAGATGAAAACAAGTTGCATGAAGCCCAAAACCAAGAAACCATTATGATACTAAGCACATAATTGAACTGCGCAACTGATGATGTAAGAATATTACAGGGATCAAAAGCATAAACAGATTTAAGATCAAATCACACAATTTGATCTTTTGACGATCTTTGGTAATTTGATTTTAAGATCAAATTAGCACAAATCCGTGGCGGACAAGGGAGTTATGGACCACTCCATGAGCAGCTTCTGAACATAACGCCAACCTGCTTTCCAGCAGAGAGATTTCCAATGCTGCTGATAGAAAAAGAGGGAAATTTCCTCAGCTAAAAATTGTTTTATCCTCTATCTGCCTTAGCTAGCAATGGCTGGCTATCCAGCTGTTACTTGGTAGAAATATGAAGCAGAACGAATTGGATTAGAGGTTATTCTCACTGCCCTATGTGCTCATCTACTTAGTTTTGAGGTGTTTGGAGAGATCTCTGTTTCAAGAGAAGTGCTACCACACAGCTGCCACTGTTACATGCATTATCACTGACAGAACAGGGAGCAAAATGGGTCAGACTAAAGGTTATTATTCTCATTGCCCTGTTGCTTATCTGCTTAGATTTCAAGGTATTTGAAGGACAAGTCAGTACAACAAGCACTACCATGTAACTGGTGATATTAAAAGTACTTCTGGTGTCACTGTCTACAATGAAGTACATTTAAGATGGTACAACTATTTTTAATTGGTCAAATTTTTGCCAAATTAAATCTGGACTAAAATTTTCCATACCAGATGGCAGACCTTCTCCGGAAATTTTTAGAAAAAAAACCCCTCATCTGTTTCCTAGAACAAAACTGGAAGAACACTCTTTCAGCTGTGTATGTTAACTCTTTCACAATCAGGGCTTTAATGCTGAAATTCAACAGGGTGGCTTAAAGAACACAGCATTTTGCCTCTTCAAAGCAATTGATGAAGCCTCTGAAAATAATCTTGTCACATTAAAGGCCATTTTAAGAGCAGAAATCCAGAGCTTCAATCCCCAGTCCTGCTCTGCCTTTACAGTGACCCACGGCTGTGGGGAACGAACCCCTCTCCTTTGCCCTGCCCAGGTGCTGCATGTGGGAACCCAGACCAAGTGGCCTCTGCTGGGTCCTCAGCCTACCCAAGCAGTCTAGAAGGAATATAAGCATGGCAAAAAGAAGGAAAATAAATTAAGTTTAGGGATAAAGCACATTTTTTAGCACCATGCTACACTCTCCTCCAGAATGAGGAAAAAATAACCAAAGGCTTCTAAGACTTAAATTCTCTGAGTTGTGCTGGCACAGTTGACATACAAAGTAATAAACCAAATCCTAACCCACTCCTAACATCTGTTCTACGCTGAGGCTGTTAAAACACCATGGTTACCCCATTACACCACAAGAACCAGCACTTCCATAGGAATATCCTACTTTTACCTTTAAGCCAAGTGATATTTTGATTGTAAAACCTACTGTAATTTTGGGAGCCAAGGGAACTGGGGGAATATTTTTTAAAGGGAGTGGTAAGAGTTTGCAAGAGTACCAAACACAATAACCAAGCTTATTTTACAAAACTTACAAAAATATTTTGCCAATAGTCTGTTTAGAATCATAATGCAGCCCAAGGCTTCTCCATGATTTTGAGTATGGGCAATTTCCTTCTCTGAAGATAAAGAGATGTTTGAAGATAAAGAGATATTCAAAGATAAAAGAGAAAAAAAACCAGTAAGTAAAAAGAAAAGAAAAAAGAGGGAAAAAGTCCTGTTTATAAACATCTTGCACAGCCAACTGTGAGTAACAAAATGGGCCACTTAGGAGGCTGCATTTTAAGGGCATAGTAAGACTCAATTCAACTAAATTTCTTCCTTCTAACAGAGAGGTCATGTTGGGAAAATCTGTTCTCTTTGTCTGCTGCCTGGAATTAAACATTAAGTAACTTCAGCAGCTCCTCCACCTATCAGCAGGCTTAGAAAAGCTAGTCAATCTGCAAACTTATTTTCATACCAATTTATTCTTACCTTCCTGCATTTAACTAGGCCGGTATCTTCAACACTGTGGTGCTCTCCACCAGTAACATGTGGCATGAGAGCAGCAAGAATAAGAAAACTCACTTTGTACACTGCTTGAGCAAACTACATAACCTTGTGGAAAATCCTCAGAGCAACAACACTAACATCAGAGGTGTAAACTTGAAAAAAATGGTTACCCACAACACCACTTCCAGCAGATTTTAATAACAACAAAAAAAACCCTAATAACTTACCATTAAAAAGTATAAAAGATGTTGCTCTAAAAGCTTGAATAAACTAAAACAAAAAATTGCCATCTTTAAGAGTTTCAGGTTTTTATTATAATGCTGCTCCTAAACATTGGTAGTTTTTTACATTCTACTGAATTTGGAAGTACAACAGCATCGTAAGAAATATTCAGCCTCTAGGGGGAAAAAAAACCTTTAAAAAATCTCCACATAAGTAAAAGAAAGGAGGTCTATTACATAAAAGGCAGATTTTAAACAGTTATTTCATCTCACATACTGAAAATTTTGTAGAAATGTATTGACACAACACTACAATATACCCTTTATCTGGATCATCAGAACAGTTCAAAATTCATCTGAGTAGTAAGTATAGCAGAATAAAGTACCAAAGTCTTTAAATCAGTGATGATCATTCTAAATTTACATTACAGTTAAAAATCTCAAACTCAAAATTAACTGGTCATAAGGTAGGAATAGTTTTGTCTATAAAGAAGGAGATGTAAAATCTGACTGCAGTTAAACATTTGAGAGAAATAGGCACTGAAGTTTTCAACTACCAAAGGGAATTGTAAATGCAGTATCTCTTCTACAGAAAACTCTAAGGAATCTCTTAATTGTTTATGCCTCTTATTCCCTAAAAAATGAAAAAGCTGATAATGAAAGAGAAGCCTACTAATAAAACACATGTAGGGTTTTTTTTTATTTCCACATGTTAAATTATGAAAACCAAACACAACAGCAAAGTATAACATTTAGGAGACTTGGCATTTTCACTTTGTGGCATCATCCCCTGCCTCTTCTCCCAAGTCACAGCAGTGGTAATTTTTGGTTTTAAATAAATTAAAATCACTTCAGTCATACAAGAGATCCAATGATGTCTACGGGAAGTAGTAATTCAGTTCTTGGGAAGCATATAAATGCACAAATGCAGTTTCTGAAACTGAAATATTTAATACATTATAGTAAATGCCCATGATATAATCACAGCAAACATTTAAATACACACCATAAGAACATCTAATTTTCTAGGAAGTGCAGCATGATGAGGGCGGATCTGGTACTCATTCAAATGATGACTTGCAAGAACAGAATTATCTGTTTCCTCTTCGAACATCACATTCACGGCACCAAATAATCTGGCCAGAATAAGTTATTTATACCAGGAGTTCTATTTATTTTGCATGTTGTACCTATTAACTACCAACCCAGTGCGTTGGAGAACCAAGGGGCAAAGGACACAAGAGGCTCAGGTTCTCAGTGCCTTCTTGGCATCGGTATTCACACCACAGTACATTTTCACGACTGCACATTCCCAACACTAGTGGCACAGTCCTGGTGAAAGGAAGTAGAGGAAAACCAAATGAGGGATGATGTCAACATACTGGACATGCTCAAGTTCATGTGACCAGGCGGGCTGCACTCAAGGGTTCTTAACGGCGCTGGCAAATGTCACTGCAAAGCCACTCAGTCATCTGCAAAAGGTCATGGTGCACACTGGCAGATTCCTGATGATTGCAAAAGGGCATATATCGGGACCCTCTCTGAGAAGGGCAAAAAGGTTCAGTGATATTATAGGCCAACCAGCCTAATATCAATCCATGAAAAGGTTATGCAGCAAACCCTCTTTGGAAGCTATTTTCAGGCCCATAAAGGAAAATTAATTACAGGGAACAACTAGCAAGGATTTTCCAAGTCTAAGTTGGGTCTCATTAACCTGAGTGTCCCACACAATGAGAGGAACAGCTCTATGGACAGTGAAAAAGCAATGGATATTACCTTGACCTTAGCAAAGCTTGTGGCATGATCTCATCATACATGCAGAGCCCAATGAGAGAGCTTGGACAGTAAATGGCTGTGTGCGGCTGAGCTGCTGGGGTTAAACCTCGACAAGGACATAAACTGCCTTTATAACTTAAGAATGCAGTAAAATTTAAATTTACTAAGGGTTATTGTCACAACAGCTGAGAATGAGAAAAGCTTCAAATTGTAACACTTAAATGTATGGAAGCCAGCGGTTATCGTTGCATACATTTCAATGTACATTGCTGAGCAGCTCTGCAGAATGAGATGTAACAGCTCCATGAAGATAGAGGGTAACAGTCATATAGCAAAAATTATGTGCATCAGCAGAAAATAAACTGTATAGGAAAAAAATGGATACTAACTACTGGGTACAACACCTGAGAGATCACACTATAAGCACCTGACTTCCCAGAAACACATTTAGGTCAAAACTTTTGTCAAACTAATTAGCACACACAGTAAGTCTCATCACTGACCCTGTACCTTCAGGTAATCCTAAAATAAAGAACAATATCTTATAAATCATTCGCTCAAAAATATCTGAGCTAACAATGATGCAATGATAACCACTTCATCTTCTTGTAATTTCCTTTTTACAAAACTTGCTGGTTTTCATATACCAAAATGTTTTCCAATTATGTTGACAAAAAGAACTGAAAAATACCAAGAAGTTTTGCACAATGCGTTGCTTTGAATCAATGGGTTGCTGCTGGAGCAACCCCATCTTCATCCACACACAAACTCCTGTCCTTTGTGAGATGAGCTTGCTCAAGGTTTGTTCTGATCTTATTCAGAAAGGTGTTTCCAGATTTTTCTCTGTTACATTTTCTGCCCCATTAGTACATTGAAGTGGCCTGCTGAGTGCTACGATGAACACTGGACTTATCTAAAAACAAAAAGCAGACATAGCAGAAGTACAGCAGCTCCTGTCCACATTTAAGATGAAGTCAGATTATCTTCTAACCAGTACTTTTTTCCACATCAGCTGGATGCAGTACATCCACATTTGCCAGCTAAGTGCAGCACCCCCTGCAGAATTATAATCACTGGAGAAACTCACCATAGCTAAAGCCACATATTTTTCGAAATATGGAAACAATATAAACTAAAATTATGTTCTTCTCTTATAGAAGCCTAAGAAGGGCTTGAAAGTTTTTTTACTTTTACTGATGCTCTATGCGTATTATGAATACGAATTTCCAAAATTTGATTATTCTACAAATACTTAATTTTACAAGGGCCACTCATGGGTTTTGTCTTGTGAGCACATTTCAGTTAAACTGGCTAAAATAAGTTGGATGAAACCAAATCAGAAGAGCAACACTAGCTCAAATTACTACTTCTTCATTTGACTGAACTTAAAAATATTTTGTAAAATGCAGTACTTCTATAACATGCATTAAACCTACAGGAAATAGGTTAACATTATCTTCTCTATGATAAACTGTGTGCTACACAACCAAAGCATGACTCTTTTTAAAAGTTCAGATTTATTCAAGCCCAGAGTATTTAAATGTATTTACAACCAGCTTAAAGTTTATCCCATCATAAATTCTAGCTTGTTCCTTTCAAGGAAAAAATCTGCCAAAAATGAGATAAAATCCCAGATTTTGTCATGAAAGCCTCTTATGTATTAATATATGAGAAAGGATTATGAATAATACAACCCAGTCAGAAAAATCTGTGAATCTGAACTATTTTGTTACGCAATTCAGCTAAAAAGAGTAGTTTACACCTCTTCTCTCCTCTACAAAGTTACCTGCAAAGAAAACATGAGAATAAAGGAACGTCTCTTTCCAGGAAGAGAAGGGAATAAAGTGCAGCTGGTACTAGTTAATCTGTAGATGAGAATAAATTCAGTTCATAAAGTAGTGTGACTTCTTACATGTGTGTCCTTGCCACTAAAAGCAGCACCTTCCACCCATTCTAATACAGATGCCAGCATCAGGACCTCTTTACAGTGTCACACACTCTCAACAGTACTCACTCCCGAAGGGGAGATTTCAGACTGCTTCCCTATTTCTACAGAAATAAATGTTATTTACTTCTTCAACTTCAAATGTAAGATAGACGAAAAAATATGAATAAAAATGCATGGAAGCATGTTAAAAACAAAACAACAACAAAAAGTAGTGATCAACTGTCTAGAATCCGCTAGAGCTGAATGGAGCCTCCAAATAATACAGTACCCCTGCAACACTTGCACATTGCAAAAGCCAGAAAAATTGACAGAAATTTCATATTTCATTTTAATTATTCTGCTGTTCTCTCCTTTCTCTTCGTTTTTTCCGGAGATGTAACAAAAATATATGCCTTAATGCTAGGCAGTGAGTATCTTGCAAGTTTGTCGATAAGTTATAGCTGAAGTAAAAATTTAACTTAAGGTCTAGCAGAAAGATCTTATTAAAAATGTAAACATTAAACAATCTAGCAAAAGAAAAAAAAAAGACTTCTCTCTAAGGCAACATTTCAATAAATTTGCATGGTAAGGCTTGAGGTTTTTTCCCTTTTAAAGACACGTAAATGATGCACAGAAAAAGCAGAGGAAAAAACAGTGCATTCAAAAGCAGGGAAAAAAACCACCTTGTGCTCTTCATTGTTGCTATTAGTCCCCTGCTGCCCACCCCATATAGCTTATCCTGAAAGAAAAGTAATGCTTCAAAATGACTGAGTCTTGTTAACACTTTAATATGCAATCTTTAGACACTGTGTGCTTTAAAAAAAGCAAAAAAAGAAAAACTTTTACGAAAGCATAGAGGCGTGTAAGGTGCACAGTTTGTGACTAAAGCTGGTTTCATGGACTCAGATCTAATTTTACAAGATGTCATGTGAAAATAAAAACCCATATTATTCACCACAATGCTAACACAAAGAAATTAGTCCAGGGGAAAATGCACTAACAGAACTGAATTTATTAAAGGTCTAGCTAAGGCATCAATATTTCTTCCATTCCCAAAATACTTAGGAAGACATGGCAAGATCGCTGGGCCAGAACAGCATCATTATTTTTATCAGAGAGCAAGGCTTGCGCTGAGAATATTTTCTATTTCAAAATAAATCCTCCAATAACCAGAGCTTTTAGTGGGTAAAGAAAAGGTAATTTCCAAAGCTGGAGAAAAAAAACCATCAACAGCAAGCCAATAAACACTAGGGCTTCTGAGACGGCTGATGTGGTGAATGGCAATTACTGATTCACTTTTTTTCCTTTTGTTCTTAGATTTTTTTTTTAATTAACAACTTTTGCCACAACATGCAGTTTGGCAAGAAGTTCAAAGCAACCAAGTAAATTCAACGATGCACTGAACATGTGGTTCTTCTCATGTAAGAATTTGCTGCTGTCAAAAGGAAAGTCTTCTCTCAACATCTCTGCCTTGCTGCTCCCAGCCAAAAAATCCCCTCCCTTTATGCCAGTTCTGATCTGTGCCACACTCCATGACATGATTCACCTCCTGCATTTTTCTAAGAGTTATCTACTTCTAAAAAAGAAGTTAACTAATGTTAACTAAGTTAACATGAGTTAACTAATTCTGTCAGCTTACAACAGGGTATAATGAGAATCAAAACCAGCACTAACAAAGTACGTGGTAAGAGCAAAAGACAACAAAGGAATTAGTAGAGGAGAGAGATAGAGAAGGAGGAGAAAAAGCAAGATACCACTCACTTCACACCCTGCTTTCTAGTGTGGTAAAACCACAAAAGGTATGGCTGTCCATAATTCAAAAAACAGAAAAAAAGCAGAAAGAAAAACCTAACCCCCAAAAAAGCCAATCTTGGCCCTAGCCCTGCAATTAACTCTAGCACAAAATTTCCACAGAGGAGAGAATCCCTGGGATTTGATTATCTTTTCCTCTCTTAATACACAAAAGTGGAATTTGACAGCCAGCCTAAAGCCTAAGTTTTAAAGCCACACAATTATGAAGATCGTTCCTATGAGATTAGCTGATGGGCAGCAGACCCCTACTCCAGACTCGAAGCTCCATGGTGCTTTACTGAAGGTCATGACAGTCTTATCAGTACTTTTATAGGAAGCAAACCAAGAAGTGCCTACACAAATTATCTCTAAAGTAAAAGATTGCTGTAATTCATCTGCACTTTCCTTCTCTTCTCAGATTGCTCTTAAGTCACCCCAGTATTTGTACCACTTCAGAAACTAGAAGTTGCATAAAGAGAGCACAGCATTTCAAAGCATCAACAACAAACTGGGCTAAAGCATAGGTCTACACTCCATAAAACCACAATTTCATTGGGTAACTTCTATTTTTGGTCTATTTTTCTTCAGTAGTCAAATCTATGACATTATTTGGTTTACATGGAAAAAGCAACATATTTGTTGCTTTAAAGAAAACTTTCCTAAGTCTTTAAAGTCGTAACTTTGCCTAACAGTCACAAACTTACTACTGCAGGAGCTACAAGTCCACAGATTATATTTGTTTATTTATTTGCCCTTTATGGAATTTTCTTTCAGAAATGTATTCAGTCAGTGCACAACTGTTTCCTATCTTCTCAATGCCACTCAAGGTTTTTAGAGACTCTGCCTGTCCCTTGCTCTCTCAGACAGAAGAGTCCTTGTCCATGGGAATGACTGGAGTTTTCACACAGACACTGTTCCACATTCCTGAGTATTGTTGTTGGTTCTGTGATGAAGCAATTAGAAGAACCTATAGTACTGAAAATAAGACTTACAGCAACAATGGCACTGTGCTTTGTGCTCCACTCCATTGCTAGTAAGTTCTGTGAGTCTCTCTGCTTTTTAGTAATTGCTTGCATTGAACTGGCACTTTCACAGAAGTGTTATTATAAACTCCACAACTGTTTTCTTAAATAATAATAAACTTGTGTGTGTGTAAAGAAAGGACCATTTTCTCAAACAAATCTCTCCACCTCAAGTACAATGTGTTATTGGAAGACTTTGTGATACTCAGAGAAGAAAGCCCTCACAATCAGTCCTTGCCTTCACTATCCCAAGTAACACTCATCAGCAAAGCTTCTCCCCAACTACACATTTCGAAAAAAAACTTCTGAGCAGCACAGACACCTGAGAGATACCACTAATGACCTCCTACCATTATTTCCCATCTCTAACTTCTCCATCCAGAGAAGGATGATCTCTAAGTTCAGCTTTAGTCTCTGATAGGAAACTTAATAGAATGCCTTTTGGAAATATAGTTAGATTACATCAACTGCATTGTCTTTAGCCTATATATTACTTGCACTGATGGATTTTAATAGACTTACAAAGTGCTGAATGTGTTTTATAAGACTGTTTTCTCTTCATCTCAGCACCTATCACGGGTCCACTATCTCTGCTTTGGTTCACCTTACCAGTTAATAGTTTCCACTTTTCCAGAAAGTCCTTTTAAAAACTGACCTCACCACTGCCCCTTTCCAGTCTTTGATAACTGGGACAATTTAAAGCACAGGATTATACTTTCTGGTTAGAAATTTGCTCCTTCCAATATGCAAAGATATCTCACCTTGACAACTGACTGCTATTCACTTCATGAACACCAAAGTTTGAGACCGATCCCTCAATCACTGTCTTCACTGCCAATCCTTTAAGTTCTTTCATAATGTCTACATTCACTTAGCTCCTATTTCTTTATTCATCCTTCACAGAAGACTTAATTTTTCAAAGAACATATCCTCACTCCCAAGGGCTTCCTTTATTCTACTGTTTCAGCACATCACATTTTTTTAATTGATGGGTTTAGAGTACCTACTCACCCTCACTCACTGAGAGCCCAGCAAAGCTTCAAAATCTGTTCCCAGGCAGCTTGCAACATTTCACCTTCTTAGCTCTCTTTTAGCTTTGAGAGGCCATCTCCTCCCATCACCACCCCCCATATTTTCTTTTTTAACTGAAGTGTTACTTCAAGTAGGCTTTTTTTTAACCCCGTATAGATTCGGCATCCCTCAGGAGTGAAGAACAAACAGTGTTTGTCACAGACAGCCCTCAGTAGTATCGGTTTGAATCTACTCTTTCACTCTACTGTAGGCCAAGTCCCACAAGCTGATTCCCCCTCTGTGCATGCCCTGACTATCTGTTTCACAAAGTAACTACTCACTACCATGAAGTTTTGTCTTGGCATTCCTCCCTGACCAAAAGCACCCACCTAAATTAAATGAGGCTAATGAGCCGTTCATTGCTGTGTTCTCTGCTTTGTAGCCTCGCTGATCCAACACAGCACAGGCAAACTAATCAGGCAGATGTAAATGCAGCTCTAATCATATTGTTCCCCTGCCCCTACATTCTACCCACAGAGCTTTCCGTGTTCCAACAGCTAGTCTTTTTTTTACATCGTTCGGTATCTGACACTCATCTGGCACTCACACAAGCTTCCAGTAGGGCTTTTATAAAACGGAACTAACGTAACAGTGAATGGCACTGTTAGTACATTTACTTGCAAGGGCTTGTTTTGTACAACCTTGCTTAAATAGGATTGATGTTCACCCAAAAAGAAATGAGAGATTTTGAAAGCCAAGTTGTTCAAGTACAAAAAGTTAGGTAAGATTCAAGTTACAGTCAAGGACAAGTTTCCTGCCTTGCTGTCTTCAAGTCCCCCCAGGTAAAGCTTGCTCCAGTTGCTTTTATTAAGCTCCATACCTTGCACAGAAGTTCTGTGAGAAAACACAGTTGATGAAACCTGACTTTCCAAGGCTTCATTGTGTGATTATCCAGTATCTGAATGCAAGCTGTAATTGGAAGTACACCTGCAGTTAAGACTCCCCACACACAGGGTAAAGCTATGCCTCTCACAGAAAATATATCTTGGCCAGAAACACAAAGTGGAATCAAGGGTTTTCTGAAATTCAGATTCTTTTGTATTTCAAGTTCTCAGCTGCACTTATTTTTCACACAGACAGTAATGAATTGAGTCTTCATTTTTAGAGCAACTCTCAAGTGTCCTTTATTCAAATGTCAACATCTTGTATGCAAGGTGTTACAAGCACACAGCAGAGCTTTCCCAGAAAAACAGGCAGATTGTTTCAGTGACCTTTAGTTGTGTTCTAGCCTGTTCACAAAGCATGCATTTTTTCAAGGACAATTTTAATTTTCGATGTTTAGGCTAGCATCTGTAGTTGAGAAAATCATTATGGTCTCTTGAACATTTTGTCCTTTAAAAAATATCTGCAGCTTTAATCCTGGCTTATAGCTCTTTTCCTGCAAATTCTAAACTGCACAATATGCTTCACCATACTACCACTTAACACTCAAGGTAGTTAAGATGCAGTTGAATAGAAATCGTTTTCTGAACAACAGTATCTTTTTGCTTGAGTATCACATATAATTTTACAAGGACTCTTTGGCATCCCAGTATTCCTATGATTAAGTCAGTCTTTCACTAGGATATGCAAAAAAACTATGCACTAGGACAACATCAGCATTCTTCATTTAAAAAAAAAGCAAAATATTAAATGGTCTATCCAGCACCTTTCCTATATAAATACTAAGGACTTCATATGCTTCTATACAAAATTCAATATAGTTACTTATAAAATCATAAAATGGTTTGGGTTGGAAGGGACCTTAAAGATTATCTACTGATTTCCAGATTCAAGCAGCTATCTCTCAAACGGGAAGCCTCAATACACAGAAGTTAGCAATTCATTCACAAGTAGCCTAACAAAAAATTGTAACTATGAATAAAGCTAGGGCTGTAATCCCAAATGTGCTATTATGGGGCTTGACAAGGTCTCAGAAACCATTTGTTGAGCCTTGGAGGAGACAAGAGAGAACAGCAGGCTAGCCAGCCAGAACACAAAACCCTCCTGAATGGTTATCAGCCCGCACGTAGCAGTAACACGCAGCAGTACTTGCCAAGCTCACAAAGAAAAGATGGGGGACGGCGGGGGGAGAGGAGCACGAGAGGTACAACACTGGTGGGATGAAGCCTGAAACGGAAACTTTATTCCCATCCACTCACACAACACAGGGTTCTCTAAACTCAAGACTGCTTTACAGTGGAAGGCCACCAGAAAAAAAAAAAGGAAGCCTTTTATTAGCAGCAAAATATCTTGATGTTCCTGCCTCAGCTTCATTACTTTACTTGAACAAGCTTAGATACATTTTAGCTGTTTTGAGCCTTAAAGAACAACTCCATGACTTAAACTAAGAGAGGAAGATGTACTCATTATCATCATCTACATAAAGTCACAATCCAGAACTGAGTATTTGATAGTACTATGAAACTGCTGGCTTTGTTAATGTTTTAAACAAGCATAAAAGAAAGAGAGCCAGTTACATAGCGATTAAACATAATCTTCATATTCTTACTCAGATTCAAAATGAGAATTCTGAATGCTTCCCTTCAACACGGGCCCTCTAGTTGTATTTTTAATGTTCAAGATCTGGCAGTTCCTCTTCCCCCAACAAATGTCCAGAAAACAAAATATTTGAACCTCAAATAATTTGAGCTGAACAAATCTAAGATTCTTCATGGCAGCAGACTGGCAGAACACGTGCAGATTATTACCTCTGTACAATATATTACTTACCTCATCCTAAGAGGCAACCCTAGCTGCAAGTGTACTTCCAATCTGAACTCCCATTTAGACAGTGGATAATTCCACAATAAAGTAAACACCCTTGGGAAGGAGAACAAATAAATCAGGTTTCATGAATGCCATCACATTTCTATTGTGCAAGACAAAAGCTGCAACCAGAACTAGCACAGCCTGTGTGAATTTAAGACAGCAAGGCTGCAAGTCCATAATCAATTTTTCAGTATCTCAAAAGCAGCTAGAACCTCACGTATTTTAACAAAGGGACTCTGTACAGACACAGAATTCTTTGGGGTTTTAGCAGTTTTAGAAATACAGAGGTTATTAGTAGGTGTAGCTATGAAATTAGTATTTTTTTTCTTATGGTTAAGAGATGTCCTGATGGTTTTGGAGAAGTACTTTAAAGCTGTATTTTCCACAGAACCATTATCACATGCAGAGACTACAAACAGTTTTGCTTAAAATCAGCAAAAAGGTTAGGAAATACATGTGGATATTCATCTGCTACACGTTATTCTTTTAGAATCTGCGAAGGCCAGACAAGGTCCTGCAGAAGCATGAAAGGTGTTAAAACCTCACCACACTCATCCCTCAATGCAAGGGAGATGCCATCCCTCTCCTTCTCTCTTTTTTATTTGTTGTTAAAAATCTTGAATAAAAACCGAAAAAAACAACTATTGCATATGAGGAAACACTTTCTCAAAATCTCCTTTCAACCTGCTGACTGAAGAACAGCTACTGCACTGCCAACTACCTGCCCACCGAGTACTTATCACTTGCTTATCTACCTGAACTTTTGTTTTCAAAGTACTTTTCCTCAAATGCAAAAAATTACAAAATTAGATCCTCCCTTAATTCTACTATTTTATTCCTGATTTTAGATGTCAAATGTAAGGGTCTCCTTCTAGGCCAAGTCTAGGGGGTTTTATGCAATTTTTATTCAGATTCTGAAAACTCAGTACTGGAAACCAGAGCTGCATGACCTGTCATCCTGGTTTAGGAGACCCCAGGATCCTGACTCACCTCTCCCACCCTACTCATCCTCTGAGACACAAACCCAGTCCTACTCCACAATGGTGACTGATCAGACCCAGGGAAGTTGCAACTCCATCTTCCTTCCTGTCTTCAGACCAGATGTTAACACAACACTGTCACAGTCCACACATTGTCTAGCTGTACAAGATGCTTTCCCATGCAGAGATGCAACGCCCAAGCTCTGAGCTCCTGAACGCTGCAGAGCCTCCCCGTCACCTCCACCTCTTTTTTCCCCTTCTCCTGAAGAGCAGTTTAGCTCCAGGTTCATCTCCTCTTCCTTCACAATGCATTTTTTCAGTGTACCAAACAAACACACATCTTAACCTAAATGATTCTATGATAAATAGGGAGTTTTCTTATGTATGTAAAAGTCTAGAGTGAAAAGAACTATTTGGGAAACATCAGCTGTTTAATGGCATGAAACATGATTTTTTTTATACTTCCCAAGAAGACACTACCAGACCACGCAATTACTTGTGATCGTCACTTCATCCACCCCTAATCAGCAGTACTCTGTAACAGCACCACTGCAACAAATAATTATCACATTTTTGCTGCTTCCAAGGCAGCCATAAAAGGAAACCAGAGAAATCTACCTATCACTCCTATTACAGACTCTTGTAGAAAAATTCAGATTAATATCACGCTTCAAAATGAAAGGCTTATCCTCTGGAACTAAGAGTAGGATACAACCCTCAAAAACAGGCTGTATGGCAAAAATACAGACATGGCAAACATTTTATTATAAGACAAAAAACCCCAGCACACCAGGCAAATGGCATGGACCAAAGACAGCCCTCTTGGCCAGCACAAAACAAAGGAGATTCTGTGAGATGCATGAAGTATCTCCTTTTGGGGCTGGAGCCCATGATTTCTGCTAAAAAAAAAATAAAATAGTGGTTGCCAGTTGTTAGGACCAACACTCATGATCTGGCTTTCCTCTTCTCACTAAACTAATTTTATGTTTAAAGCTAAATAAAAGAAAATGAAAGGCAACTACACTCTTCTGGAACCAGAGCTGCACATGACAGTATTAACCATAGCAGAGGTAAGAAGACAGTCCACACCAGCAGCCTGTGCACTGCCTCACATCCTCAGTTCATCTAAACACAGCCACCGAGTCTCCAACCCACATAATCACAACTCCATATGGATACAGACCCATAGTAGAAAGAATTCTGCTCCAAAGAAAGCTGATAGGCAAACAAAAAAATAACCGAAACAAATCCTATTTCGTTAGAAGGTGCTGCTATCCAGACCCTTGCAATTCATGTCCTGCTTTTCATTGTCCTGCTGCTTGCCCATGGAACATTACTCTGGTGAAAGACAGAAGCACCTCGGTACTACCTGGCTATTCAGAATTATCTGCCTCTATGAGTATTTCAGGTGCACCAATGAATGAGCCAGATTTTTACAACCACCTTGATAGAGTGGCACAATAATCACCTTTTAATGGCAAAATGGACATATCTGGGCTGTAATCTGAAGGTCTTGTGAAGTGCATATTGGCATGCTGGTTGTTGCTGCACACTGTTGATCTACAACCCTGCCATGCACAAATCCAAGTCACTCTACCTTCATTAGGTTTAGTCTGTAGTCTTCAAATTTCAGCCAGACTGAAAGTCTTTGTAAGAATTAAGAAATTTTTCAGTTTCTGCTACAGTAGTCTGCAAATTACAGCTCTTCAGATTCTAATGGTAATAAATGACATTGCCACTTTTTTGGGGTTGGTTATTTTTAACAACCAAAAAAACAGAAAGCCTTTGAAAATACTTTTAAAACAGAAAAATCAAAGAATACCCAAGATCTAGAGTGAACATACTACCTCATTGTCACTTGGCCAAAAGCAGTGTCCCCTGACAACATGAACCTCCTGTAAAATCAGCACCCTGAAAAACTATCCCCTACTCTCCAATGGGAAATCGTGTACGACAGTACATGCCCCCACTATTTATATGTATTACTGTAATTTATAAATCCACAATCAAACTACATGGAGTCCTCTGGTGTTTGTTGTTTGGCAACACTACTTTCACAGCCTCTTCTCTGTACTTGTCATAGGCTTCGGGTAGGACTGAAACAACTAACTCGCCTTTGCTGCAGGGCATGAAAATAAATCAACACATCTGTGACAAGATAACAAAAGATCACACCAAATAAGGTCCAAAGGCCACAGCAGGACTCTCTCAACCACATGACCTTAAAAACCTGTAAAACCCGAGTCATGTAACCAGGTGAGAAGGGAAGGAAGAAGATGGAAGACAGTTAAAAGAGTGGTTGACCAGAAAAATGTAAGAGCACAAGACTTTATGCAATATGGCATGCCTACCTCATTATGCAGATATAGTTTAATTAGGAACTTTGTAACTACTACGGTGAAGGATCCAAAAGAGACTCAGGGCATATATTCTAAGAAGATAATACCACACATTACATACATAAATAAAGTCTGTGGCATTTAGAAATTCCACACCATTGTTGACAGGAGTCAGAAGCCAAAGGCTTGCATGCCAGCTCTGCGGCTCTCACCACCTGCCTGCAATCTCCACCAACTGCTTCGGGTCGAAACAGTTGAAATCAACACACAAACATTCAGCCAAAAACAACAACGACAACAAAATCACCACCCTCACATCTATTAAACTGAGAGAAGACAAGAGTTGTCTGGAAATTTATAGTGAAAACTAATAGCATGACGTTCATGATATAACTCCTGTAAAGGCTCCATACAGAACTAATCAAGAAGCTCCAAGTCCAGCCCTGCTGTTTCACTTCTCATCAAGTAAAATTTTGACTCATTATCTCTACTTGTGGCACTCTCAAACTCTATGTACCTCTCACTAAATCAGTTTGATATAGACCTTGACGAAGTGATTATTTATCTGATGTAACTCAGTCAATACACACCCACAAACACAGACAAACTGGAACTAGTCTGCTAACCACCTTATGAAGGGCCAGAAAGTGGTTTAAGTATAAAAAACAAAACAAAACCCTACCAAAACTCAGAATTCCTGAAGTAAACAAAAGCAGGCTCCTCTGCATGCATACAGAGCTTGTCCTGATCGCTAAATGAGCAGCTTAACTTCTACAGTTACAAAAGTCAGAACATGTTACAACAGTCAGATGCGACTGTTTTCAATAACATTACAGAACAGACAGTATGCTCTTATCTTTTCCGTTTGACAACAGGTTATGCAGTTTATCTACAGTGCATTAAAATATTTTCTTTATGTTTTCCAAAAACATTCCAGGTTGTCCATCTTCAAATGCTGGGAAACAAGGACGGCACAAGAATCTTGCACGTGACCCAATCCGTTCATTATTTTATCTAACTCTAACAGTTCTGCTGTCTCCTTATTTTCCAAGATAAATACTCATCCCTTCAGTTTTTCTTTATGCAAGAGTTTTTGAGAGAGAATCAAAATTCTTGCAATATCCTTTTAACTGGTAAGTTGAAACTATGACATGTCATATTACAGATTAAGCAACCAAATAACTTACTGGACATCTACCAGATTTCCACTATTCTGCTTCTTTTACAACTCATACAGATTCTCAGGAGGGAAAAAAAGATTAGATTTGACTGTTTGAAGCATGCAAGATGTATTTTCATAATGCCAATTACAATGTGTCAGTAGGTTCAAATGAAACAATCTGTTCCCCCACCTACAGCAATACTTCCAACACAGAACTGTAAGAGCTGAAATTACAAAAACAAAAAAATTCCAATTCCACTTGTATTTGGGACCAGCATCACTTCTCACAGTTCCTGACAACTATGAGAGCATTAGTTTGCTTAATGTAGGTTTCCCACCATCAGTCTCACCACTCAGGTCTCTTTCCAAGAGATTAGAAAAGCTTTCAGTAAAGTACCAGGGGACATTTCTATAGTTCAAGACCTTCAATTATATAATTTTTTTTGCTGTTGTAATTAAAAAGTTAGATACTGCCTAACAGGGACATTCAATAGTTTTGTATTCTCATCTAAATCACATCCGATAAACAGGAAAGATGATTATTTGGAAACACTCCAAATTGCCACTGAAACAGTCAGCCTTGCTCCACAGAATAGGCTTCTGTCTCAGATTTCTGGCTGTAGCGGTATCATAAAAAGGGAGAGGAGAGGAGAGCAGAGAAAGCAGTGGAAGACCAATCTCATTAAATCTGGGTACACCGCTTGGACACTAGCACATGCTCAGCACATGGTGCCAGTCCCAGGAGGGGCTTGTACCTGGTGTGCTGCACAAGCCAGGCTGGCACAAGAGCCCCCAGTGTCCTGCCACCTCGGTCTGCTCGTACCTGGCACTCGGCTCCTAGGGAGCTTTGAGCAAGGGGGAAAAAGTAAAAAACAATAAATCTGCATGTTAGTTCATCAAACAAAAACTCCTGGTGTATTTTCCAAGTCCAGTATGAGTCAAATAAGTAGGTTTAATATCTGGGTGAGCAGCGTTCCTGAGGGAGCACCCAAATGGCACACAAGGCAGCTTTTATGCAGGAAATAACTGACATTTTTCTGGACCAAAAAAAAAAGTAAACTATCCTACCAACACCAGAGATGGGCAACAGTTCCTTTATCTGAAGACTGACGCTCTGCGTGCCATGCCTGTGTTCCCTTCCCAGTGTCTGCCATTAGAGTCAAATGCCTCCTTGTATACCTTTCTGCTATAAAAATAAACCCTATCAATTCACAGACTTTGCTCTAAGCAGGTTTTAGAGCCCGCTGCAGGTACTGCACTGATGAAAAAGACACCACCATTCAATAACAAGTCAGGAAGTATCAACCACACAGATAGACCATAAACTTAAAATAAGAGAGATTAAAATAAAAACTTCAGAACACCATTTTGCTGCAGGCAGTGCACCAAACAGAGCTCAGTTATGATGCCTAACATTGTCACTGAGCTGATTTGGTGTTCAGCTGGGTCAAGTTTGGCAGCTAATATGTGAGAAACCTCCACAGAGCGGTACCAGGTGATCCTCTGAGACAAACCAGTTGAGACCCCAAGCCTCACCTTGTGGCAAAGGGCACTGCACTGCAGGGCTGGACTGGCTCTTTTCTTGGAGCAGGGTGTGAAACCCCAGTTACACTCTCATCTGGCCACTAGCACACATGCTACAGGACATCTCTCCTTCATTAGAAGGATTCTCACTCCATCAAGATTCCTGAAAGGCTGTCCTCCAAAACATTCCTCTGTAGCTCCAATGATGCAATTAACTTCCTAGGACTAGGATACACAGCTGCTATCTAGTTTTCAATTGCCTTACTGCACCTCAGAGGCAGCTGTAAAACCTGTAAAGCAGTAAAATACAAGAAAAGGAGGTGAAGACTGCAGTTGTACTACAGACACTGCTTCTAGTATTCTTGAACTGGGTTTTATCACCAAGGGCCTTAGAAGACACATTTGCACAAACTGAATTAATAAAATCTAGTTCTTTATGTGATTCTTCTATCCCTTAGACATCCATAGTAGAAAACATCATTTAAGAAAAAGCTGAACCAATATTGTTAAGAAAATATTTGCAGTCCTGAAGGCCACTCTTCAAAGTACTCTAAAAATTACCATGTATATCTTAAAAGATTTGTGCTAATTAAATTAAGAATTAGACTAATGTAACAAAGTTTAAAGAACGCTTGTAAGCTCAAGGGAAACATAAAAAAAAGGGTTTGAGCTGTACAGATAGTAGAAACAACTAAAAATGATTGATCCATCACTGCTTACCATTTGGGGAATACTAAAACAATGCAAGAATTTTTTTTCAATATATGCATGTATTAATATGCAAATACCGAATCCTATTGCAGGTACTCCCCTCCACAAGACATAACATCCATCCATATATTACTCCAGCTTCAGGAAAACGAAATGTTATTACACATTTGCTTCTTCGATTTAATTGATTCCCTCTGGATAAAGCGATGTACATGAAACCTTCAACTTCAATCCCAATTCCACCCTTGTAATTTAAGATCACATATGTACAAATGTATTACAAGCTACAAAAGCATCCACGGATGTTTCCATTTTACATATTTTAGTGACTGTCCAAGGGCAATTACAGAGCATATTCGAAAGCAAAAGTTTTCAGAAATCAGAAAGGCAAATGGGAAGTATTAGGGAAAGGGATGGGAAACAAGGCACTAAATGAACAATAAAGCAAAGAAAAAAGGAGACAACATACATTACTCATCTTTTTGTTTTTTCCTCAAGCTTTAATCAAATACCATATCTTGATTTCCCCACTCACCAACAAGAGTGAGGATTTAAAATCATATACATCCTACTGTAACACCACCTTTGAGTAACTATTCACTTTTAAAGCAAACAATTCCATTTTTTCCCTGAAATTTCTCAAAATGGCATACCACCAGCATTTTTAAACACTCTCACCCAAACAACATGAAGCAGACGGATGATTTCCCCAAAAATGCTTCAGCATTATGACATGCTGAATTCCCTACACATTGCTGCAGTCCAACATGCTGAACAGCTGCAAAGAGCCTGACATAAACATTAGAAATGTAGCTGTATCTTTCAGTACCTCGATTTATTTTTCATATTACAGATCTCTATATGGGCACAGAAACCAGGGCTGGCTGTATCAGCAGTGTTGGTACCCGCATATAAGAAGACTTGAGGCAACAGCTTATCACACTTCCAACTGCTGCTTTCCTCTTGACCTCTCAGAATAGAAGGAATTCGGGCAAGATAAGAATTTTTCCTATGAACAGTTGTAAGGATCCAAATATAAAAGTTGTGCAAAAAAGTGACTGACTTCTACCATCAAACAAAATTCAGGCTGAAGTAACTGTGCTGCAATTAATATTGGCATGTTTAAGATACAGACAAGACAAGGTGCAACCATTTCCATTACAACTGTTCTCCAGGTAATAGCCAGAGCATTTCCTTCCAGAATCAAAGGCTTATGTAAACACAACCCGATCGTATTTTGGCCATGACTGACCACTGCCTGTTTTAGAAGTTTATTTATTCAATGTAATACTAATAGCTAGACTTTTAAAATGCACCTTATTTGAATGACGGCATACAGAGCACCACTGCGGTGAGACTTTAAGAGAAAGACTAGATGTAATTCAAAATTTAGGACCTGCTACAGGAACAACTCGTGCCTTTCCCGTTTCTCCTGCTCCCTACTTCCTATTGTTCCGCTGTTCAGCAAGTGATGTCATGTCACAGACGAGGGAAACCTAAATGACAGTTTCATTAGGTCTTTCTTTAAAATGTTTATTCTACGAAATTCATTTACTCAGGTCTAAACTGAGAACTGATCATACACAAAAGGTGGTTTAAAGCATTCTAAAGCCCCAAAAGCACGAGCAGACTTTGGCTTCTGAAGCAGCCAGCAAGAAGACCCAAAATGGTGACTACGAGTAATAAATCATATTAAAAAAAGGCATTGTTAAAAAACCACACCAAACAACAACAAAAAAACCCGTTCTATGAAGCCGATGGTCAGGCTGAACAGTGTAAGCGGCCAGTGGTTTACACACAACGAGAATCCATTAAGGGAAGGGTTTTCCTGGGGCACAAAATTTGTTTCTGCAAGCCCACCCGTACCGAAACACGACTCCGGCACTGCCCTGAGGGGCTGGGGACGCTCGGAGTGACCCGGGGGAAGCAGGCGCCGGCCGGCCGGGATAACGCGGGGCTCCCCAGGCGGGGATCAGGCAGGGCCGGAGAAAGGACGGCATTAAGGCGCGGAGCGGGGGGGGAACACGAGCCTGCGGGGCAGGAGGCGGCCGGGGGAAGGACGGCGCGGGCGGGCCGGGAGTCCGTGGGGAGCCGCGCCGCTCGCTCACTCACCCGTCCTTGCGCTTGGCTTTGTAGACGTGCCCGTAGGTGCCCCTGCCCACCTTGCAGCCCTCGTACTCGAAAAGGTCCTCCACCCGCTCGCGCTCCCCGGTCAGCTTCACCTTGAAGTCATAGTCCATCTTGGGCGCCCGCCGCGACCCGCCGCCGCCCCCGGCAGCCGCGCCCCGCCCCGCCGCACACACCGGGCGGCGGCAGCAGCAGCAGGAGGAGGAGAAGGAGGAGGAGGCCCCCGCGCCGCCCCGCGGAACATCCAGCGGCGGGGCTGCTCCCTTCTCTCCGAGCTCCGACCGCCGGCGCTCCTTCCCTCCCTCCCTTCGCCCCCCGCCAGGAGCGGCGCCGCCGCCGGTCCCCGGGCGGGCTCTCGGGGCCGCGCCCGCGCGCGCTGCCGCAAACGGACGTCGCAAACCGCGGGCACCTCCCCGGCCGCGGGCAGCGCACCACGTGGAAGGGCCCGTCCCGGCGTGCCTCGCGGGCGCAGCCGCACGCCGGGAGGTGTAGTACAGGCGGAGGGAGGGCGGGCTGTCGGGCCGCGCTGCATGCCGGGAACTGTAGTTCCTGAGGGGATACGAGGCCCGCCATCAGTGGCCACCGCGACCGGCGCTCTGTCCCATCGTGGGGCCTTGGCTACGGTGAATATTCCGGTCCCCGGCTCGATCCAGGCTGCCGAGGGCAGACGCGGTCAGTCCCTGCTGCTCTGAGCATCTGTTAGCGTCGCTGTAATTAAGACAATTCCACAACTGTGAACACGGATGAAATCACAGAATCGTAGAATATTTTGAGTTGGAAGGGATCCATTAGGTTCATCGAGTCCAGCTCCTGGCCCTGCACAGCACCATCCCCAAGAGACGCACCCTGTGCCTGAGAGCATTGTCCAACCACTTCTTGAGCTCTGTCAGGCTGGTGCTGTGACCACTTCCCTGGGGAGCCTGTTCCAGTGCCCGACCACCCTCTGGGTGAAGAACCTTTTCCTAATACCCAACCTAAACCTCCCCTGACACAACTTCAGGCCATTCCCTCGGGTCCTGTCACTGCTCACCACAGGGAAGAGATCAGTGCCTGCTCCTCTTTCTTCCTCCATGAGGAAGTTGCAGACTGCAATGAGGTCTCCCCTCAGTCTCCTGTGCTCCAGGCTGAACAGACCAAGTGACCTCAGCCACTCCTTCACCATCTTTGTTGCTTTGCTTTGGACACTTTCTAATAGCTTAATCTCTTTCTTACACTGTCGTGTCCCAAGCTGCTCACAGCATTCAAGATGGATGGATGTCACAGTGCTGACAAACCTCTGCACGGCTGCTGAGATCAGTCAGGATGTAATACAAAAACTGTTATGTTTAGCAAGGCCCTCGTATGTGATCAGTAACTGGGCATTTCCTCATTCCTCCTCTCCTTGGCTGACAAAGCCAGCCAGTAATTTTGTAGAACAGTCAGCTTGGAACTAAACTAAAGCCACAGCAATCTTTCTACTTAAGACCCAGCTTTTGGCATTTTTAATAGTCATGTACAAATGCTTCACATTTCATGTCAAGAATGCAGCACATTGAGTAAGTAAGTGGGCACTCAAATCCCCTAACTCAGAGACATTGTACAATGTGGAAGCTCCTGAAAGAAGGAAGAACATATTCTGGAATGGTCTGAAATCATCTCCATTTTCATTTACAAATCTCCAAGTTCATTTACACATTAGCACTGATCCCTGAAAATTGGGGATAGGGTTGTGCCTGCCTCCCGAGCTGGCATCACTCAATCAGATTCATGTCACATGCCCACAGTTGGACTTTCAGTGTGTTGCTATGTAGTTGTTAGGGATATTATGTATGTTGAATAAAGCAATTAGGCATGTGTTACAAAAAATAAGTGCAATTGAGAGAAGCAGTAAAATTACACTTTATTTGCCCAGCAACTCAACTACATTTTACAAGATCACCCAGCACCTCACTACACCAATCAAACAGAAACAGGTCAGGGCAGGCCAGCAGAGATCAAACAGTCTGGAAGATGCCATCCACCTCACAAAGTTCATCCACCTCGGCTCCAGCTCTGCTTTCAGGGACGCTTGGCGTTGGGGACTTTCAGGGACAGTAAGGGACCAAGCTTGCATGGGCAAACCCACCATTGACAGTTCCTCCTGCCTGCTCACTACCCTCAGTCCAATCAGCAGGGGAAGTAGCAACAACCACACTCCTGTAACTTTGTACTCTGCTTTGCATTATTAATAACTTTGTCGTGGAGGCAACGAACATCCAAACTCCTCCGCGCAGATCCAATCATTGCATGGTAATTAATGGCTGGGATTAGACACTGTTTGTCTTCCACATCCGCAATGTGGAAGACAAACAATGTCTACTTAGAAAGAAAATAGATGAAGGAAAACAAGAACAGACAATCCAGATTCATTTTCTGACAACCTGTGCTATGTTTCACATTTGCATAAAACACTTGGAAAGAATTCCATACTTTGACAAACTCTGAGAAGTCAAAACCGCAACCGAGATAGCTTCTTTTCCAGATTGTTGGTCCTTTTGTAAGAATATTTACAAGTTTGCTTCAAATGTTTCCTTACTTTTACATACCATTTTGTGGGCTTC